>CANTUR010002090.1:0-96786 GCA_947683625.1 Mallotus nudiflorus | reverse complement strand
TGCTTCGTCTTCATTAGACATTTTTCGATTCCCCCGTCAAAGCATATTAAACAACTGCCAAACTTGACTACCTTAACCCTTGAGTTACAGTTACATCTAACCTACCCCTATACTAAATAGGTGTAGTAGAGTAGAAACTGTTACCACAAACCTTAACTTGAAAAGACTGATTATCAATATTGTCTCTACAGAAGAAAATAATTCACATTCACTGCACTGAAAAGATATGGAAATCAACAGAATTCAGAATATAGAATATACGCAGAATTGACATGTCTCAAGTTCTCAGTTGAAAAAAAAAAAATTACATCTGCTGAACGATCGAAGGTATCGGCACCGCATTATACGAAACTCCTATTGCAGAAGCAACATCATTGCAATGCTAAGCCACCAGCTCCTCATTCAATTATTCCCATTGTCAACAGTGATCATCAGGCCTTCTAAATCCATCTCTACCCCTACGCCTAACAGGATGCATAGGGGGGTAGAACCTTATGCTCAGAAGATTAACTTTCATCGATCTCATCGATCAATGGAGCGATTCACGTTCAAGGCAATCAACAAGGAGCAAAATAAATAATTAATTCAAACAATCACAAACATCAACAGACACCCTAACGGTTACGCGGAATTCCTAATGCAAGGAAGACCTTTTCAAAGACATGACCGAACCTAATTCACTGCAGTAGTTTAACAGAAAAACACAACTTCGAAAACTAGGGCCACAACTCAAACAACTAAGCCCTGACACAGAACCTAGCTCTGATACCAACTTTGTCACGACCCAAACTAGGAGTCATGACCGGCGCTAGGGAACGGGAATTCTTTCGAATCCGAAACCCGTAGCAAGCCTAAGAAAATAAAATCATACAATAATTATATAAAAGTATGACCAAATTAAAATTTTTCTGAATCAATATATAAAATAAATACTCCAAATCCTTTTATAAATGAATACATATTCGTACAATGTTCAAATCAAATTCTCAGAGTATTTAATATCCAACAAAATAATACACCTCCAATATAGTGACACTACTACTGTAGTTTCTAGAATACAATTCAAAGGTTTAGAATATACATTTGTATAAAACAGCCGGGACTGAAGAACACACGACGAGGAACTCTATAACTAAGGTCTGACGATATGGAATCTCCTGAAAAAAAATAATTGAGGGGGGTCAGACCTCACTGAGTGAATTATTATACTATATATACATGCAAACTAAACCATAAACATTCAGGCATTCTTATATATATATGTATATACACACATTTCACACGAATGCCAACTTTGCTTTTATAAATATACTAAATGTAGAAAACGTTTGTTTTAATTCATGAAGGATCCATAGAACCCCTAAATAATAACCTCAAACAATTCCATCATCACTCTAGCCATACAGGCTCACTTGATTCCAAATAGAACACTTATTCCAATTTGGACAGCAGACTGGCCCCGAGACACTAAGTCACACCGAGCTCCAGCAGTCTGACTGTCAGTGTGATTGGCCCCGAGACACTTGGTCAACCGAGCTCCAGCAATCACACTATCCATTACCTCACATCTCAATCAACCCAATAGATCATTCAATTCACTTATGGACAGTAGACTGGCCCCCGAGACACTAAGTCAAACCGAGCTCCAGCAGTCTGACTGTCAGTGTGATTGGCCCCCGCAATCACACTATCTAACATACCATTACTCTTAGTCAAATCAATTAAATCAAAATATAATCACCCAATTTAACTCTCACTAAATCCTTATCTATCGTACCGGTACGTACACGGTCCTAGTCGGCCCACTAGGAAGCACGTTCTATCGATATCCTTCACTTCGAATAAATCATTCATTCGAAAAATAATTAATGTAGAACCATATTCATAATAGTAAAACCAACCATATATATATATACCAAAAATATACCTAAATATACCCCAGTATATTTCAGGTATATATATATATGTAGTCAAATAAAATATGAAATAAACTAAAGATAAATCATTAATATAGTTAAAAAACAATTTAAATGAGTAACAATAATATAACATGCATTATCTTAAAAATATACTTAAATATGCAAAAGATATACCCTAAGTACTCAAATCATTTAATGAACCATTTATGTATAAATATTCATATTAAAGACTGTTTGTGTTTAACATATATTTACAAATATACTAAAAATAAACCTAATTATCTAGCATGCATAGATAAAAAATAAGCCCTAAATATACACTAATGTGTTAGGTTTAATTTAATAATAAAATATTTATTTATTAGGAAATAAATAAAAAATATACCAAAAATAAACTTAAAAATAATTTAAGTGTAGGTTTATAATTTAACATGCAATTATATAAGAATAAACCTAAAATCTACTGAAACTATACCTAAAGTATACTAATCATTGTAATAAATTAATTATGTCTAAGTGTACATGTTAAACATGGGTTATATTACTCAAATGTATTAAATCTAAACCTAATTGTTTAATATGCATATATCAAACTAACATGCTAATTATTTAGTATGCATATATATAAAATGCAACCCTAAATATACTAGAAATATTATAATTTAAATCCCTTTTAAAACATATAATGAAAATGAAAAATTCTAAATAAATGCACCCTATTTGCAGTGCATATATATATAGTATAATAACTCATTGGTGTGCGCTTCTCGAGACATACTCAACGGGCCTGGTCCGTTAGGCCTCGGTTCCGGCGCAGCTAGAAATATAAGTAAAAATAATCGTCAGAATAAACTTCTAACTCTATACTTCTAGGATTACTATAGACAGATTTAAATCAAGAATTTAGAATTAGACTCGGACCAGTTGTCACGTTTTACGAGAAATCTATCAAAATTTCGGCAGAGTCTCCTCTGTAAAACGGACATCTCCCTACAAAAGTAGGGCCGATCCTGCACAGAAAACACACTTCGAAATATAGAACCACAACCCCTCGATCGGACTCCCAAACTACAACTCTTCCGACCGAGGCTCACAATTCACGAAATAAACACATAATACATGGAAATTCCAATAATACCAAAAATACCTTTGAATAACCAAAATATAGCAATTGAATATTTAAAACGCTGAAAATAATTATTTAACCAATAATTTCAATAAAACCCTAATTGTGATTAAAACAAATATTATATAAAAAAAAATTAACAATTCTCAACAAATTCATGAATATTGACCAGAATACATTTTAAAGTTCCAAATTACACCATTAACCTAAAACATACTAAAAATCAATAAAAACCCATTTATTTAGAAAAATAGTATATTATATATAATTTGAAAATAATTGACGAAAAATAGTTTTAATTAGTTAAAAATACTAAAAATTTGCAGAAATCATTTTTATACCCTAAATAACTATTAAAACCAATTTAATTACATTTTTAACCAATTTAGTGTAAAATTACCAAAATACCCCTATATATATATATATATATATATATATATATATATATATATATATTCACTATAAATGTTCAAAAATTCACCAAAAGTTATATAATTACTAAAAAAATTAATTTCTCAACATATAATTCAATAATATCAATAAATATACTCAATTTACCAATTTATTTCAATTAAACACATAATTAACCCTATTTTTCAAAATTACCTAAACTTAATAAATTCCAAATAAATACATAAAAATTCACAAAATTACAAATAAATTTCTATAATTCATTTCAACTCCTATAATCACCATAAAACACCATTTCATAATTTAATTAATTAATTTTTAAAAATTAGAAAATAATAATAAAATAATCAAAAATTCACAAAAATTAAAATAAATTCCAAAAAAATCACACAAAAATTATAGGATGTAGATTAAGCTTGGGGAAATCAACTTTTGTTAAGGCATTTTCCATGAATCCACCAAAAATTCCCGAAAAAAAATAAAAATCCACAATGGCCGAAATAAAGAAATCGAAAAACAGCAAAAATGGAGGGTTTAGAGCTTAAAAACCAAAGCTTGAATTGAGTTCACCGGAGCTTGAGGAGCTCAAGGACACCGAAATCGCGAAGAATGGTGGCCGGAATCGCTTGGAACCACGGTGAGCTCGAGTTTCGGTTCCTTGCTGCCACAGCTGCTTGCCGACGCCGGAGAAGAAGGTAGAAGACGACGGAAGGCGACTGGAGCTGCTGGAAGGCCGGACGGCACACCGACGGTAGGGGATCGACGGTGACAGGCGATGGTGGATGGTGGTTTGTGGTGGGTTTCGGGGGAGATGAGTTTGTGTGTGTGTGTTTTATGTTTAATGTACATATATATACATACAATACTTTATATTATACTAATACAATATATATTATATATATATATACTAATCTCCACACACACATATATTAATATATATATACACACATACATATATTCACACACAAATAAAATAATACAACCCTAATATATGTGTGTATATATATGTAGCACATATATTAATCACGCAGATAATGTAGTTTAATAAAATGGACAATATTAAAATAAAATACACTAAGTTAAATACTATTAAAATAATATCATTCAAAGTAATAAATATAAATAATGTAAATAAATTCTCTAAAATACTGAGTCTCAAAATAAATATTAAATTATTTATGTGTCAATTTCCCCGAAAATACAATTCCCCGGGAAAATTTTACGTAAAGTACTTAAAATAATATAAAATAATTAAATTAGTTGTAAACAAATAACAACTCTTAAAATATCATAAATATATACAAAAATTATTAACACTCTGCATATCCCGATGCAATATAAAAAAAAAATTATTTAAAAATTCGGGATATTACACTAGAGAACGGGAATTCTTTCGAATCCAGAACCCGTAGCAAGCCTAAAATAAAATAAAGCATACAATAATAATAACACTTAATGCAGCGAAAATAAAATCATAAATATCAAAATAATAATCCACCACAGGATTTAAATCAAATCCATATCTCATATATAAATAAATCCTTTAATACAAGTTTCAGTTCAAATATTCAAAGTACATATCTCTCACAGATATATTACATAAAACCCACAAACTTATTTACAACTACTGCAATGTCTAGATTATAAAAATAAAACTCAAGTTAGCAGTTTACATAAAGAAGCCAGAGCGGAAGAAATCCGGCGTACAGGCCTGCTACTGAGGTCTGAAGACGATGACTCTCCTGAAAAATAGTCAACGGAGGGGAGTCAGACCTCACTGAATGAATTAATATAATATATATATATGCATACTAAATGACAATGTATACAATCAACAGTACATATATCTAATATGTATATATACAAGCAAATACACACAGATACAATAAAATCATTTTATATATTTTGTCTGAAAACCACTGGTTATGAAGGATCAAATAGAACCCTAGAAAATCGCAACCTCAAAATAGTGTTAGACAACACTCTATCCACACAGGCTCACTTATTCCAATATATATTCACTTGTTCCATTTGGACAGTAGACTGACCCCGAGACACTAAGTCAAACCAGCTCCAGCAGTCTGACTGTCAGTGTGATTGGCCCCGAGACACTAGGTCAACCAAGCTCCAGCAATCACACCTTCAAACCATATCTCACACATCAATTAATCAAATTCAATCAATATCCTCAAATAGGTTAGTAATATAGCCTATCTGCTATAAGCGTACTGGTACGTACTCGGTCCTAGTGCTGCCCACTAGGTAGCACGTTCTATTGATATCCTTCATTTTAAATATGAATCATACATTCATAAAAAAAATGATGCATGAATTTGAAATAAATAGCAACATAAACCATATATATACTAGAAATATACCAAAAATAAACAGGTATATTTCAAATATATATACGTCAAATAAATCCAATATAATTACAAAATAAACTAAGAATATACCAAGAATATACATAAAAACATTTTAAGAATAATTTATTAATAAAACATGCATATAATTTGAAAATATACCGAATATAACTAAAGATAAACTTAAATACCAATGAATTATTTATGCATAATTAATCAAAATAACATACATTTCTAAATCATGCACCCTAAAGCATATATATATAGAATAGTAACTCACACTTAGTGCGCTCCTCGAGATGGGTCCGATAGGCCTGGTCCACTAGGCCTCGGTCTCGGCACAACTAAACAAACAATAATAACAGACATCAGAATAAACCTAACAGAAAATCCTAGAAACTCGATCTAGAATATTAGACATAAAATCAGAATTAGGGTTCGACCGGACATCATGTTTTACGAGAATTCTATCGAAAAATCCTGCAGAACCTCCCCTGTAAAATGGACATCTCTCTACTCAAAGAGTAGAGCCGGTCCTGCAAAGAAATGCACTTCGAAAAACAAACACATAAACACATCCATAACCCCTCGGTCGGACTCCAAACTATAGTTTACCGATCGGGGTCCATAATCACAGAACAATTATGGAAATACCAAAAGTACCCTTATATCACAGAAATACATTTTATAAGTAGAAATTACATAATTAACCCTAAAACACATCAAAAACAAATAAAAACTCATTTATTTAGAAAAAATCGTATATTATATATATAATTGAAAATAACTTACGAAAAATAGTTTTAATTAGTTAAAAATACTAAATAATTTGTAGAAATCATTTTATACCTTAAATAACTATTAAAACCAATTTAATTACATTTTTTAGCCAATTTAGGGTAAAATTACCAAAATGCCCTTATATATATAAATATACTAAAATTACTCCAAAAATTCACCAAAAATAATATAATTGCACAAAATTAATTTTATCAAAATATTTATCAATATATCAATAATTAAACTCAATTAACTAATTAATTTCAATTAAAAACACAATTAACCCTATTTTTCAAAAATTACATAAATTAATTAAATTCAAAATAAATACATAGAAATTCATAAAAATTCCAAATAAATTCCTATAATTTCATTTTAACACCTATATTTATCATAAAACACAATTTCATAATTTAATTAATTAATTTTCGAAAATTAAAAAATTATAATAAAATATTCAAAAATACCCAAAAATCAAAATAATTCCCAAAAATTCTAAAAAAATTCACACATGTAGATTAAGCTACTAGGATCAACATTTGTCAAGGGACTTTTCATGAATCACAAAGAAAAGCTCAAAAAAAAAAATTCAAAAATCAATTATGGTCGAAATTGAAAAATTGAGAAAAACCATACCAAATCAAGTTTTAAGCTTAAAAAAGCTTAGAATTGTCTTCTATGGGCTTTAGGGGAGTCCAACAACACCAGAATGAGGGAATTTGGTGGCCGGAGTCATGAGGTGTGAAGAAAATGAAACTTTCGGCCAAAAATGGTGGAAGACAAGCTGATCGGTGCCAGGGAAGACCGACCGGAATGGTGGAGCTGCTAGAGAAGATGGTGCACGCCGGGAGGCACTCTGACGGCCGGTGATCGGAAGTTACAGATGGTGAGGGTAAGGATTGATGAAGGGAAGTCGGGGAAGGAGAGAAAAATAGAAAAGGAAAGAAAAAAAATGAATTATATATATATTAGAATATTAATAATAGTTTAATTAATTTATAATATAGTATATTAATATAATACTTGGAAAAATTACCCACCACACACATATAATTTAATATTTTAATAATTTATATACTAAATAAAAATAATTAAATAACAATAAAACTAATTAATAAATAGTAAAATATTAGGGTAATTAATTAAACCCTAATTAAATAAATACACACATATACGTTATTTATTACTTTAAAAATATATATGAGTTCATGCAAATGCGTAAATCTGATTAAAATAATTAATAGTAATTATTTACGTAAAAAATTTCCCCGAAAATGCAAGTCCTGGGAAAATTTTACGTAAAATACTTAAAATAACATAAAATAATTAAAAATTAATTTTTATTAAATAACAACTCATGAAATATCATAAATATATATACAAAAATTATTAACACTGCATATCCCGATGAAGTATAAAAAATTTTAAAAACACGGGATATTACAATGTATTTATCAGTTAAATAAATATTTTTAGCATTTGAATATCTACATTGTTATATTTTAAGTATTGAAGGGCATTTTTGGAATTTTTCATGTGTTTTGTATTATTCTGTGAATTGTGAACCTCAGTCGATGAATTATAGTTTGGAGTCCAATCGAGGGATTTTGAATTGTGTTCTGTGTATACTCGAAGTGTATTTCTTTGCAGGATCGGCTCTTCTCTTGAGTAGAGAGATGCCCATTTTACAGGGGAGGTTCTGCCGGATTTTCGGTAGAATTCTCGTAAAACGTGATGTCCGATCGAAATCCTATTGTAATTCTGTGTCTAAGATTCTAGATCGAGTCTTTAGAACTTCCATTAGATTTATTATGATTTCCTTTTGTCATTTGTTTGTTTAGTTACACCAAGACCGAGGCTTAGTGGATCAGGCCCGTCGGACCTGTCTCGTGGAACGCAATAACTGTGAGTTGTTATTTTATATATACGTGTTTTAGGATTGCATGTTTTTTTTTAGAATTGTATGATTTATTTTATAAACTATGCATGAATGGTTTAATTATTGCTTAAGTTTATTTTTGGTGTATCTTGGTATATTTTAAATTATATGCATGTTTTATTAGTGAATTATTCTCAAAATGATTTTAAGTATTGTAATAACCCGTTTTTAAAATATTTTTACACTGCATCGGGATATGCAATGTTAATAATTTTTATATATAATATTGATATTTCATGAGTTGTTGTTTAATTAGAATTGATTTTTTAATTATTTTAAGTGCTTTAGGTAAAATTTTCCCGGGACTTGCATTTTCGGGGAAATTGATACGTAAATTATTTATATTTAATTATTTTAAATGAATTTCCATAATTGCATGAACTCATACATATTTTTAAAATACTAAATAAAGCTTATGTGTGTATATATTTATTTAATTAGGGTTTAATTTATTACCCTAATATTTTATTATTTATTTATTTGGTTTATTGTTATTTAATTATTTTCATGTAGTATATAAATTATTAAATATTAAATGTGTGGTGTGTGATTTTTTCAAGTATTTTATTAATATACCATATTATAATATATATACATATATTTTTATATTCTTTTTCTTTTTCTTTTTCTTTTTCTTTCTTTTTCCTTTTCTTTTTTCTTTTTCTTTTTCTTTCTTTCTTTTTCTTTTCTTTTCCCTTCGGTTTCTTCTTCTTCCCCGACAACTCACTCCCTCTCACCCTCGTCGTCCGACTCATCGACCGTCAGTGTGCCTTCCCCTGCGTGTCGCCGTTCTCCTCCGCTGCCTCGCTGTCCCAGTCGTCTTCTCCGGCAACGGCTTGCTCATTTTTTGCCATTTTTGGCCGAACCACCAAGCTTCAACGTTTCTTTCTTCCTCCTCCGGCCACCAAACTTCGTGTTTCCAGTGTCTTTGGACTCCCTAGCAACGGTAATCTTGATTCTAGCTTTGGTTTGAGCTCAAATTCCCTTGAATTCTTGTTTTTCGATTTTTCTCATTTTGGCCGAATTAGGTTTTTGATTTTTTTTGAATTTTTATTGTTGATTCATGATAAATTCCTCACAAATGTTGTTCCCCTTAGCTTAATCTACATGTGTGAATTTTTGTAGAATTTTTGGGAATTATTTTGATTTTTGGGTATTTTTGAATATTTTATTATTATTTTCTAATTTTTGGAAATTAATTAAATAAATTATGAAATTGTGTTTTTATGGTAAATATAGGTGTTGAAATGAATTATAGGAATTTATTTGTAATTTTTATGAATTTCTATGTATTTATTTGAATTTAATTAGTTTATGGAATTTTTGGAAAATTAGGTTAATTGTGTTTTTAATTGAATTTAATTGGGTAAATTGAGTTTAATTATTGATATTATTGATAAATATGTTGAGAAAATTAATTTTGGATAATTGTATTATTTTTGGTGAATTTTTGAAGTTATTTTAGTATATTTATATATATAAGGGCATTTTTGGTAATTTTACATGAAATTGGCTAAAAATGTAATTTAATTGGTTTTAATAGTTATTTAAGGTATAAAAATGATTTTTTACAAAATTATTTAGTATTTTTAATTAATTAAAACTATTTTTCGTGAATTATTTTCAATTATATATATAATATACAATTTTACTAATAAAATGAGTTTTTATTCGGTTTTTAATGTGTTTTAAGGCCATTATGTAATTTCTACTTATAAAATGAATTTCTATGTTATAAGGGTATTTTTGGTATTTTTATAATTGTTCTGTGATTGTAGACCCCGGTCGGTAGACTGTAGTTTGGAGTCCGACCGAGGGGTTGTGGATGAGTTGTTGTGCTTGTTTTCGAAGTGTGTTTCTTTGCAGGGTCGGCTCTACTCTTTGAGTAGAGAGATGTCCGTTTTACAGGGGAGGGGTCTGTCGAATTTTTGGTAGAATTCTCGTAAAACGTGATGTCCGGTCGAACCCTAATTTTGATTCTGTGTCTAATATTCTAGATTGAGCCCTTAGAACTTCTGTTCAATTTATTCTGATTCCTGTCGTTATTGTTTATTTAGTTGCGCTGAGACCGAAGCCTAGTGGTCCAGGCCCGTCAAATCCATCTCGTGGAGCGCACTAAGTGTGAGTTACTATTTTATATATATATATATATATATATATATATATATATATATATATATATATATATATATATATATATATATATATATATATATATTATATATATATATATATATATATGCTTTAGGGTGCATGATTTAGAAATGTATGTTTTATTTTAATTAAATATGCATAAATAATTTGATTAGTATTTAAGTTTATTTTTAGTTTACTTTTGGGTGTATTTTTGGTATTATTAAATTATATGCATGTTTTATTAATAAATTATATTTAAAATATTTTTAAATATATTTCTAGCTTAATTTGTAATTTGATTGGATTTATTTGACGTACATATACTCGAAATATACCTGGTTTACTTTTGGTATATTTCCAGTATATATATGGTTTATATTGTTATTTTATTTAAATTCATTGCATCATTTATTTGTGAATGAATGTTTTATATTTATTAATGAAGGATATCAATAGAACGTGCTACCTAGTGGGCAGCACTAGGACCGAGTACGTTACCGGTACGCTTATAGCATTTAGGCTATATTACTAACTATTTGTGGATATTGATTGGGTATGATTATTTGATGTGTGAGTTATGGTTTAGGAGTGTGATTGCTGGAGCTCGATTGACCAAGTGTCTCGGGGCCAATCACACTAACAGTCAGACTGCTAGAGCTCGGTTGACTTAGTGTCTCGAGGCCAGTCTACTGTCCAAAATGGATTAAGTGAACCTATTTGGAATAAGTGAGCCTATATGGCTAGAGTGTTGTCTAACACTGTTTTCGAGGTTGCGACATTCTAGGGTTCTATTTGATCCTTCATAAACTGTGATTTTTAATAAATATATATAAAATGATTTTATTGCATCTGTGTGTATGTGCTTGTATATATATATACATATTAAATATATATTGTTGGCTGTACGCATTGTCATTTAGTATGCATGTATATCTATTATAGTAATTCACTCAATGAGGTCTGACTCCCCTCCGTTGACTAATTTTTCAGGAGAGTCATCATCTTCAGACCTTAGTAGCAGGCCTGCACGCCATATTTCTTCCGCCCCCGGCGTCTTTATGTAAATTGCTTATCTGAGTCTTGAGTTTTATTTTATCTAGACACTGCAGTAGTCATTAAATTGTTAGAAAGATGTTGTATTATATTTGAACTGGATTTGTATTAAAGGAGTTTATATATATGTGATGATGAGGATTTGATTTAAATAAAGTTGGTGGATATTATTTTGATATTCATGATTTTATTCCGCTGCATAGTATTTTATTTAACTGTGATATTATTATTACTATTGCATGTTTATTTTATTTTTAGGCTTGCTATGGGTTCCAGATTCAAAAGAATTCTCGTTCCCTAGCTCCGGTTATGGCCCCTGTTTGGGTCGTGACAAGTATATTTCTAGATTATTTCATAATTAAATTGAATTTATTTGACATATATATACTCAAATATACTTGGTTTATTTTTGGTATATTTTTAGTATATATATGGTTTATGTTGCTATTTTATTTAATATCATGCATCATTTATTTTATGAATGTATGTTTTATATAATAATGAAGGATATCAATAGAACGTGCTACCTAGTGGACAGCACTAGGACCGAGTATGTACCCTTATGTCACGACCCAAAACAAGGGCCATGACCGGCGCTAGGGAACGGGAATTCTTTCGAATCCGGAACACGTAGCAAGCCTAAAAATAAAATAAAACAAACATGTAATAGTAATAACAATATATAATGCAGCGGAAATAAAAGTCATAAATATAATAATAACAATTGCACCAACTAGATTTAAATCAAATACATATCTCATATTATATATATCTTTATACAAATCCAGTTCAAATATAATACAACATCTCTTTAAATATTTAATGACTACTGTAGTGTCTAGATAAAATAAAACTCAAGACTCAGAGAAGCAGTTTATATAAAGAAGCCAGGGCGGAAGAAATCCGGCGTACATGCCTGCTACTGAGGTCTGAAGATTGATGACTCTCCTAAAAAATAGTCAACGGAGGGGAGTCAGACCTCACTGAGTGAATTACTATAATATATATACATGCATACTAAATGACAATGCATACAATCAACAATATATATCTAATATGTATATATACAGACAAATACACACAAATGCATAAAATCATTTTATATATATTTCATTGAAAATCATCGTTTATGAAGGATCAAATAGAACCTTATGATATCGTAACCTCAAAAACAGTGTTAGACAACACTCTAGCCATATAGGCTCACTTATTCTAAATATATTCACTTATTCCATTTGGACAGTAGACTGGCCCCGAGACACTAAGTCGACCGAGCTCCAGCAGTCTGACTGTCAGTGTGATTGGCCCGAGACCTTGGTCAACCAAGCTCCAGCAATCATACCCAAATCACATCACACATCAAATTAATTAGATTCAATCAATATCCTCAAGCAGGTTAGTAATATAGCCTAAATGCTATAAGCGTACTGGTACGTACTCGGTCCTAGTGCTGCCCACTAGGTAGCACGTTCTATTGATATCCTTCATTAATAAATATAAAATATTCATTCACAAATTAATGATGCATGAATTTAAATAAAATAACAATATAAACCATATATATACTGAAAATATACCAAAAGTAAACCAGGTATATTTCGAGTATATATACGTCAAATAAATCCAATCAAATTACAAATTTAGCTAGAAATATATTTAAAAAACATTTTAAATATAATTTATTGATAAAACATGCATATAATTTAATATATACCAAAAATAAACCAAAAATATACTTAAATACAAATCACATTATTTATGCATATTTAATCAAAATAAAACATATATTTCTAAAATTATGCATCCTAAAGCACATATATATAAAATAGTAACTCACACTTAGTGCGCTCCTCGAGATGGATCGACGGGCCTGGTCCACTAGGCCTCGGTCTCGGCGCAACTAAACAAATAATAAATAACAGAAATCAGAATAAACCTAACAGAAATCCTAGAATTCGATCTAGAATATTAAACATAGAATCGAAATTAGGGTTCGACCGGGATATCACGTTTTACGAGAATTCTACCAAAAATTCGGCAGAACCTCCCCTATAAAACGGACATCTCTCTACTCAAAGAGTAAAGCCGACCCTGCAAAGAAATAGACTTCGAAAAAACAGGCTCAACTACACATCCACAACCCCTCGATCGGACTCCAAACTGTAGTCTACCGACCGGGGTCCACAAACACAGAGCAAATTTCAAAAATACCAAAAATACCCTTATAACATAGAAATACATTTATAGGTAGAATTTACATAATTAACCTTTAAACACAATAAAAATCGATAAAAACTCATTTTATTAGTAAAATCGTATATTATATATATAATTGAAAATAATTCACGAAAAATAGTTTTAATTAATTAAAAATACGAAATAATTTGTAGAAATCATTTTTATACCTTAAATAGCTATTAAAACCAATTTAATTACATTTTTAGCCAATTTTGTATAAAATTACCAAAATACCCCTATATATATAAATATACTAAAATTACTTCAAAAATTCACCAAAAATAGTATAATTATCTAAAATTAATTTTCTCAACATATTTATCAATAATATCAATAATAAACTCAATTTACCAATTAATTTTAATTAAAAACATAATTAACCCTATTTTCCAAAAATTCCATAAACTTAAATAATTCAAAATAAATACTTAGAAATTCATAAAAATTCAAATAAATTCCTATAATTCATTTAAGCACCTATATTTATCATAAAACACAATTTCATAATTTAATTAATTAATTTCCGAAAATTATAAAATAATATTAAAATTTTTAAAAATACCCAAAAATCAAAATAATCTCCAAAAATTCTACAAAAATTCATACATGTAGATTAAGCTACTATGATCAACATTTGTGAAGGGAGTTTTCATGAATCATTCAATTCAAAGCTCAAAAAAATAAAAAACCCTAATATGGCCGAAATTGAAAATTCGAAACCTAAGCAAATCAAGACCATTTCAGCTCAAACCAAAGCTAGAATCACACTCATCGGAGCTCAAGGAGAAGAAAGAGACCAGTGGTGTCAAAAATGGTGGTCAAAAAGTTGGTGAACGGTGAGGAGGGAAGTTTCAGTCAAAATGGGGAAAATGGGAGCTAGCCGGCGCCGGGGGAAGGAGATTGGGGGGCGGTGGAGCAGCTGGCTGGGGAGGGTGGAGCTGCTGGTGGCACACCGACAGTAGGTGGTCGGAGGTTGCAGCGGGAAGAGGAAGATGGAGGAGGGTCGGGCTCGGGAAGGAAGAAGAAAAGAAAAGAAAAGAAAAGAAAAGAAAAAGAAAAAAGAAAAAAGAAAAAAGAAAAAAAAAAGAAAAAAGAAAAAAAAAGAAAAATAAATAAAAAAATAATTTTAATAAAATATTTGGGAAAAATCACACACCCCACACACTTAAAATTTACAATTTAATAATAAATAAAATAATTAAATAATAATAAAATTAATAAACAAATAATAAAATATTAGGGTAATAAATTAAACCCTAATTAAATAAATATATACACACATAGGCTTTATTTAGTAATTTAAAAATACGTATGAGTTCATGCAAGTCCGTAAATATATTTAAAATAATTAATAATAAAATATTTACGTGAAAATTTCCCCGAAAATGCAAGTCCCGGAAAAATTTTACATAAAGGACTTTAAATAATACACAATAATTAAAATAGGTTTTAAATACACATCAACTCGTAAAAATATCATAGTATATATACAAAAATTATTAACACTGTATATCCTGGTACAGTGTAAAAATATTTAAAAAAATACGGGATATTACAGTCTTCCCCCCTTACAAGAATTCGTCCCCGAATTCCAGAAAGAAAAGATTGCAGGATCAGGAAGGAAAGAGATACGGGTAAGAAGCTCGCATCTCAACTTTAGTCTCCCACGTATGCTCCTTGACTTTGTTGCTGCGCCACAGAACCTTGACCATTGGATCTGCTTCGAACGCAACTATCGAACTTGATAGTCAACGATCGCCACAGGTTCTTCCACAAATGTCAAATCTTCACTCACTTCTACATTGTTGGGCTGCAACACATGTGAAGGGTCTGAGATATACTTCCTCAACATCGAGATATGAAAATACTGGATGCACCTGCGACATACTCGGAGGCAAATCCAACCGATATGCAATAGTGCCAACTCTCTCCAGAATCTCAAACGGTCTGATATATCTCGGTGCTAACTTACCCTTCCTACCAAATCTCATCACACCCTTCATTGGAGATACCTTCAGAAAAACAAAATCTCCAACTTGAAACTCCACATCTCTGCGCCTAGGATCTGCATAACTCTGCTGTCTACTAACTGCGGTCTCTAATATGTGCTTAATCACGACGACTTTCTCTTGCAGCATCCTGAACCATCTCAGGTCCAGTCAAAGCTCTCTCACCAATCTCATCCAACTCAGAGGGGATCTACACTTCCTTCCATACAATGCCTCATACGGTGCCATACCAATACTGCTATGGTAGCTGTTATTATATGCAAACTCTACGAGTGGCAAATGATCATCCCAGCTACCTCCCAAATCCAAGACACACATCCTCAACATATCTTCCAATTTCTGGATCATCCTCTCAGACTGACCATCTGTCTGAGGATGAAAAGCAGTACTGAAGTCCAACCTTATGCCCATCGCTTCCTGCAACTTCTGCCAAAAATGAGAAGTAAACACCGAACCTCTATCTGATACAATGGACATAGGTACTCCATGAAGGCACACAATATGCTTCACATATAACTTCACCAATCTGGCAACTGAATAAGTGGCTTTCACAGGCAAGAAATGTGCAGACTTGGTCAACCTGTCTACGATCACCCAGATGGAATCGTATCCATCCTTAGAATGAGGTAAAACGACTACAAAATCCATAGCTATCCTTTCCCACTTCCACTCGGGAATGGAAGAGGCTGAAGCTTCCCAGAAGGCTTCTGATGTTCGACTTTCACTTGCTAACACGTCAAGCACTTAGCAATATAATCATCAGCGACATCCTTCTTTAATCCGTCCCACCAGTATAAATCTCTGATACTGTGGTACATCTTAGTAACACCTGGATGTACGCTATAAGCTGTAGAATGTGCTTCCTCTATGATCTCTTCTCTCAAATCATCCACATCAGGAACACATAATCTACCACTGATCCACAACACACCATCATCATTGAGTGTGAAATCAGTGAACTTCCCTGCTCTGACATTCTCTGCAAGCTCTTCTAGAATAGGATCTCGGATATGAGCTACTTTAATCCTATCCCTCAGTATAGATCGCACTTTAAACTGAGCTAGCAGTCCACCTGACCTACTAATCTTCATTATTAGACCTTGATCCACCAACAAATGCAATTCCTGGATCAATGGTCTCCCTCAACACCAATTTGAGCAAGACTGCCTGAGGACTTCCTACTCAAGGCATCTGCTACCACATTAGCTTTACCCAGATGATATAAGATCTCACAGTCGTAATCCTTCAACAACTCCAACCATCTTCTTTGCCTCAGATTCAGATCTCTCTACTGGAAAATGTACTTAAGGCTCTTGTGATCAGTAAATATCTCACAAGTCACCCCATACAAATAATGTCTCCAGATCTTCAAAGCATAGATCACTGCAGCCATTTCAAGGTCATGTGTATGATAGTTATGCTCATGCTTCTTTAACTACCTCGAAGCATAGGCTATCACCCTTCCATTCTGCATCAACACATAACCAAGGCCAATTCTAGAGGCATCACAGTAAACTGTGAACTTATCCACACTATTAGGCAAAGCTAATACTGGCGCTGTGGTCAATTTCTCCTTCAATAATTGAAAACTATTCTCACAAGCTTCTAACCACTTGAATCTAACATTCTTCTGAGTCAAGCAAGTCATAGGGGCTGCTATTCTGAAAAAATCCTGCATAAACCGCCTATAATACCCGATTAAACCCAGAAAACTCCGAATCTCTGTAACAGAAGTCAGTCTAGGCCACTCAGACACTGCCTCAACCTTCTATGGATCAACCTGAATACTTTCTTTAGACACTACGTGTCCAAAGAAAAGAAACACTCTCCATCCAGAAATCACACTTCGAGAATTTAGCGTAAAGCTGATGATCTCTCAGTGTCTGTAGTACAATCCTCAAGTGATATACATGCTCCTCCATACTCCTTGAATAAACCAGTATATCATCAATGAAGACTACCATAAACTGATCCACATATGGTCTGAATATCCTGTTCATCAGGTCCATAAAAGCTGCTGGTGCATTAGTAAAACCAAAAGACCTCACCAGAAACTCATAATGGCCATATCGCGTGCGGAATGCTATCTTAGGAATATCAGCTTCACTATTCCGCAGCTGATGATAACTCGACCTCAAGTCAACCATAGAAAAGAACTGTGCACCCTGTAGCTGATCAAACAAGTAATTTATCCTCGGGAGAGGATACTTGTTCTTCACTGTCACCTTATTCAGTTCTTTGTAGTCAATGCACAGTCTCAGGGTACCATCCTTCTTCTTCACAAACAGGACTGGTGCACCCAAGGAGAAACACTAGGTCTGATGAAACCTTTATCCAATAACTCTTGCAACTGCTCCTTCAACTCTTTCAACTCTACAGGAGCCATTCTATAGGGTGGCATATATATAGGAGTAGTACCTGGAACCCACATCTATACAGAATTCAATCTCTCTATGAGGTGGTAAACCTGGCAACTCCTTGGGAAAAAATCAGGAAATTCACAAGCAACAGGAACATCTGTGAGTGAAAACTTCTCCACTGAAGTATCCCTGACCCAATGCCAAATACCCCTGACAACCTTTCCTCAATAACTTCCTAGCCATAATAGCAGAAATAAGATTCTGAGGTGCTGAACTCCTATCACCCACAAACTTAAAATCTCCTTCATCAGGAATTCTGAACGTCACCTCTTTATTCCTGCAATCTACCACGGCATAGTGCTGAGATAACCAATCCATTCCCAAAATAACATAAAACTCCATCACATCCAACAGAATCAAATCAGTGGGTAATTCTCTATCTCCCATGAGAACTGGACAACTAGAAAGAATAATATTGATGTCCAAGGAATCGCTCAGAGGAGTGGCAACGGACAAAGGAAAAGCCATCCTCGAAGCTTGCCAACAAGATTTAAAAGAAAAAATGGGAGAAACAAACAAATGCGTGGCACCCGGATCAAACAAAACCCATGCATCCAGGTAACAAACAGAAACAATACCTGCCACGACTGCATTAGATGCCTGAGCATCCTACTGAGTGAAATGGAAAACTCTGGCCTGTCCTCGACCCTCCCTGCTGACTGGTAAAAGCCCTGGCCAACACCTCTGACACCACCTCTAGTACCTCTACCATGACTCTACTGTGGAACAATTTGAGTGGAACTCTGATGCTGAATTGGTGGTAACTGAAATGGAACTAGTGCAGCACTAGCAATTGACTACTGTGGGAATCGCAGAATCTGCGGCTGCTAATACTCGGAGTAAGGACACGATCTAGCAAAATGTCCTGTCTGCCCGCATCTGAAGCATGTTAGTGGTGTCAGATAACATGGGTCCTTGATGGACTCTACCGCAGGTCTGGCATAACACTGGCCGCTGATCCCAGAACTACCAACCACTGCTGCTGCTCGAAGCACCTGACCCGAATCTGAACGATCTACGCTGACCTCCACGGCCATGTCTACTGCTCCGATGCACTCGCTGCTGCTATCTCTGACTCTGCTGAGTCGGACCTCGCTGCTGACTACTCGATCCAACATGAAAACTCGAATACGGAGTAGCCTGCAATCCACTCGACTGAACTCCTAGTTGGTAGTAATCAGGCATCGCTCCCTGCCTAACTAGTCTTAGCTCAATCTCCTTGGCTAACTCAATCACAGACTCGAGAGTAAGGCCTGCTGTAGGCATACCAGCAAAAGCTGAACCCAAACCCAGTAACATACGTAGCGACCGTGAATACTGGTCTCGCATCAGATCCTCTGCATATCTACTCAGTCGAAGAAACTCTCGGGTGCTACTCCTCTACAGATCGATCTCCATGAGAAATACTGGTCAGACGGAGACGATAGCTCAAACGAAGCGGCTCTGGACAGAATCTCCTCATAAATCTCTGTAATATCCCGTGTTTTTAAAATATTTTTACACAGTACCGGGATATGTAGAGTTAATGATTTTTGTATTTTATATGATATTTTTACGAGTTAATATGTATTTTAAACCTATTTTAATTACTGTATATTATTTTCAGTGTTTTACGTAAAATTTTCCCGGACTTGTATTTTCGGGGAAATTTTCACGTAAACAATGTATTATTAATTATTTTAAATATATTTACGGACTTGCATGAACTCATGCGTATTTTTTAAATTATTAAATAAAACCTGTGTGTATAATTATTTAATTAGGGTTTATTATTACCCTAATATTTATTAATTATTTATTTATTTTATTGTTATTTAATTAATTTTATTTAGTATAAATTATTAAAATATTAATATTTTTATATGTGTGGTGTATATTTGATGTGTGTAATTTAATATTATTTTAATATATAGTATAAAGTATATATATATGCATATATTTGTCAAAAATCAAAAGAATTTCCAAATTACCATTTTGCCCCCTCCCTCTCCCTTCTTCTCTCCCGATCGACAACCATCACTGCGCCTCCCATTCAGCACGCCGGACCGCCCCTCGCCGCCACCAACTGCCGCCAACCTCCTTCCCCTTCCTTCCTCTTCCTCTCCGACGTGACCAGGCCGCCGGATAGCCCGCTGGAACGCCCGGAATCCGCCATGGCAACAAGTGAGCTTTTTGCCGTCGACGACGAATCCGACCACCATTTCGTGCATCGCCGGTCTTCATCGACTCCTTGAGCTCCGGTGATTCCAATTCTAAGCTCCTTTCGACCTGAAATCAAGTGGATTTTAAGGTTGAGCTAAAACTCAATTCGATCACATTAGGGTTTTCTTTTTTTTTTGAGCTTCAAATTGGATGATTCATGGAAACTTCCTTCACAAATGTTGTTCCTAGTAGCTTAATATTCATGTATGAATTTTTGTAGAATTTTTTGAGGTTGTTTGGATTTTTGGTATTTTTGAATATTTAATATTATTTTCTAATTTTCGGAAATTAATTATTTTAAATTATGAAATTGGAGTTTATGGTGAATTAGGTGTTGAAATGAATTATAGGAATTTATTTGGAATTTTATGAATTTCTAGTATTTAGTTTTTAATTATTGAAGTTTATGGAATTTTGGAAAAATTAGGTTAAATATGTTTTAATTTGAATTTAATTGGTTAATTGAGTTTAAATATTGATATTATTGATAATATGTTGAGAAAATTAGTTTTGGATAAGTGTATGATTTTTGGTGAATTTTTGAAGTAATTTAGGTATATTTATATATATAGGGGTATTTGGTAATTTTATCCTAAATTGTCTAAAAAATGTAATTTAATTGGTTTTAATATTTATTTAAGGTATAAAAAATGATTTCTACAAAATATTTGGTATTTTTAACTAATTAAAACTATTTTTCGTGAATTATTTTCAATTATATATATAATATACGGTTTTTCTAATAAAATGAGTTTTTAATCGGTTTTTATAGTGTTTCAAGGTCAATTATGTAATTTTTTACGTATAAAATGTATTTCTGTGATTTAAGGATATTTTTGTTATATCTGAAATCATTCTGTGTTTGTGGACCCCCGGTCGGTGGACTGTAGTTTGGAGTCCGACCGTGGGATTTTGATTGTGTTGAGCTTGAATTTCGAAGTGTGTTTCTTTGCAAGGTCGGCCTCTACTCTTTTGAGTAGAGAGATGTCCGTTTTACAGGGGAGGTTCTGTCGGATTTTCGGTAGAATTCTCGTAAAACGTGATGTTCCGTCGAACCCTAATTTTCGATTCTGTGTTAATACTCTAGATTGAATTCTAGGATTTCTATTATGGTACTCTGATATCGGTTATTTATTTCTTGTTTAGTTGCGCCGAGACCGAGGGCTAGTGGACCAGGCCCGTCGGACCTGTCTCGTGGAGCGCACTAGGTGAGTTACTATACTATATATATATGCTTAGGATGCATGATTTAGAAATATATGTTTTATTTGATTAAAATGCATAAATAATGTGATTTGTATTTAAGTATATTTTTGGTTTATTTTGGGTTAATAATAAACTATATACATGTTTTATTAATAAAATATATTTAAAATGTTTTTAAATATATTTTTAATTTAATTTATGATTTGATTAGATTTATTTGACATATATATACTCGAAATATACTTGGTTTATGTTTGGTATATTTCCGGTATATATATGGTTTATATTGTTGTTTTATTTAATTCATGCATCATTAATTGTGGAATGAATGATTTATATTATTAATGAAGGATATCAATAGAACGTGCTACCTAGTGGGCAGCACTAGGACCGAGTACGTACCGGTACGCCTATAGTATTTAGGCTATAATACTAACTTATTTGTGGATATTGATTTGATTATGATTATCGATATGTGAGATGTGGTTTGGGTGTGATTGCTGGAGCTCGGTTGACCAAGTGTCTCGGGGCTAATCACACTAGCAGTCAGACTGCTGGAGCTCGGTTGACTTAGTGTCTCGGGGCCAGTCTCCTGTCTAAATGGATTAAGTGGATATATTTTGGATAGTGAGCCTGTATGGCCAGAGTGTTGTTTAACACTAGTTTTGAGGTTGCGATATTCTAGGGTTCTATATGATCCTTCATAAACTGTGATTTTCAGATAAAGTATATAAAAAATGATTTACTGCATCTGTGTGTAATTGCTTGTATATATATATATTATATATACTGTTGACTGTATGCATTATCACTTAGTGTGTATGTATATATATTATAGTAATTCACTCAGTGAGGTCTGACTCCCCTCCGTTGACTATTTTTCAGGAGAGTCAACTTCCTCAGACCTCAGTAGCAGGTCAATACGTCGGATTTCTTCCGCCCCAACTTCTTTATGTAAATTGTCTACTTGAGTCTTATTTATTTTATCTAGACACTGCAGTAGTTGTAAATTAAAGTATTGGATTTCATGTATTTTTATTTTAAGAGATGTATTATATTGAAACTGGATTTGTATTAAAGATTATATATATGTGATGAGATGAGTTTTTGAATTAAATCCAGTTGATATGAAAATGATATTATGATATTATGATTTTTATTTGTCCGCTGCATATTATATGGTTATTGTTATAGCATGATTTATTTTATTTTTAGGCTTGCTACGGGTTCGGATTCGAAAGAATTCCCGTTCCCTAGCCGCCGGTCATGGCCCCTGTTTTGGGTCGTGACAAAGTTGGAATTAGAGCGGAGTTCTGTGTTAGGGCTTAGTTATGTGAGTTGTGGCCCTAGTTTTAAAGTTGTGTTTTCTGATGGACTACTGCAGTGTATTAGGTTCGAGTATGTCTTGATAATTATTCCTTGCTGTAGTTTTCAGCGTTATTCCTCCGTTGTCTGTTTTGTCTGAATCTTTCCGTTTGTCTTTTCAGAATGAGAGGCGAGCGCGTGTCGCTCCACCCGGTCGTTGAGGCCGAGGATGATGAGTCTTTTCAGGACTGAGGTTTTAACCTCCTGAGCAGCCAGTTAGACGTAGAGGTCGTGGCAGAGGTAGACCTCGAGGAGGCGGCAGGTCGCCGTAGGCAGAGAGAGTTACAGGACGAGGAGCCTGTTGAGCCTGAGTTTGATGTTCCTGTTCCTCCAGTTGTTCAGCCTGTTCAGCCTGCCTATCAGCAGGGTATGTCCTGACCCTGAGGCAGCTTTGTATCTATGCCGAGTTGGCAGGATTGCTTTTGATGGTACTTCTGATCCTTTAGATTTTTTGCATGCGATTGAGACGAGGACTCGGACTGGCTCATACCGAGTACCAGAGGATCATGATCGTTGAGTTGTCTGTTGAGGGACCAGCCTTGGATTGGTTCATTCAGATGATCCAGCCTATATGATGACGATGACATGGGCTCAGTTTCGAGAGCGATTCATGAGGAGATTTTGTCCAGAGCCTCTTCGTTTGAGTTATCGTCTTCGTCTGACTATTATTTCTCGTGGAGACCGATCTGTAGAGGAGTATACCCGAGAGTTTCTTCGTCTGGGTAGATATGCTGAGGATCTGATGCGAGATCAGTATTTCGCTGTTACTACGTATGTCACTAGTTTGGGTTCAGCTTTTGCTGGTATGCCTACATCAGGTCTTACTCTCGAGTCTGTGATTGAGCTAGCTAAGGAGATTGAGCTGAGATTAGTTAGGCAGGGAGCGGTGCCTGATTATTACCAGCTAGGAGTTCAGTCGAGTGGATTGCAAGGCTACTCCGTATTCGAGTTTTCATGTTGGTTCGAGTAGTCAGCAGCGAGGTTTCGACTCAACAGAGTCAGAGACAGCAGCAGCGAGTGCATCGGAGCAGTAGACATGGCCGTGGAGGTCAGCGTAGATCGTTCAGATTCGGGTCAGGTGCTTCGAGCAGCAGCAGTGGTCGTAGTTCTGGATCAGCGGCCAGTGTTTGCCAGACTTGGTAGAGTCCATCAGGGACCCGTGTTATTTGACATCACTGACATGCTTCAGATGCGGGCCAGACAGGATATTTTGCCAGATCGTGTCCTTATTCTGGGTATCAGCAGCAGTAGATTCCGCGATTCCCACAGCAGTCGATTGCTAGTGCAGCACCCGTGCCATTTCAGTTACCACCCAGCCCAGCATCAAAGTTCTACTCAGTTTGTTCCACAGCAGAGTCGTGGTAGAGGTACTAGAGGAGGTGCCAGAGGCGTTGGCCAGGCTTCTACCAGTCAAGCAGGGAGGTCGAGGCCAGGCGAGAGTTTTCCATCTGACTCAGCAGGATGCTCAGGCATCTAATGCAGTCGTGGCAGGTATTCTTTCTGTTTGTTACCTGGATGCATGGGTTTTGTTTGATCCGGGTGCCACGCATTCGTTTGTTTTTTTCTCCTATTTTTGCTTCTAAATCTTGTTGGCAAGCTTCGAGATGGCTTTTCCTTTGTCTGTTGCCACTCCTCTGAGCGATTCCTTGGGACACCGATATTGTTCTTTCTGGTTGTCCCAGTTCTCGTGGGAGATAGAGAATTACCCGCTGATTTGATTTTGTTGGATGTGATGGAGTTTGATGTTATTTTGGGAATGGATTGGTTATCTCAGCACTTACCCGTGGTAGATTGCAGGAATAAGGAGGTGACTTTTAGAATTCCTGGTGAAGTAGAGTTTAAGTTTGTTGGTGATAGGAGTTCAGCACCTCAGAATCTTATTTCTGCTATTACAGGTAGGAAGTTATTGAAGAAAGATTGTCAGGGATATTTGGCATTGGTTAGGGATACATCAGTGGAGAAGTTGTCACTCACAGATGTTCCTGTTGCTTGTAGAGTTTCCTGATGTTTTTCCCGAGGAGTTGCCAGGTTTACCACCTCATAGAGAGATTGAGTTCTGTATAGATGTGGGTTCCAGGTACTACTCCTATATCTATGCCACCTTATCGTATGGCTCCTACAGAGTTGAGAGAGTTAAAGGAGCAGTTGCAAGAGTTGTTGGATAAAGGTTTTATTAGACCTAGTGTTTCCCCTTGGGGTGCACCAGTCCTGTTTGTGAAGAAGAAGGATGGTACCCTGAGACTGTGCATTGACTACAGAGAGTTGAATAAGGTGACAGTGAAGAACAAGTATCCTCTCCCGAGGATAGATGATTTGTTTGATCAACTACAGGGTGCACAGTTCTTTTCTAAGGTTGACTTGAGGTCAGGTTATCATCAGTTGCGGATCAGTGAAGCTGATATTCTAAGACAGCTTTTCGCACTCGATATGGCCATTATGTGTTTCTGGTGATGTCTTTTGGTTTGACTAATGCACCAGCAGCTTTTATGGACCTGATGAACAGAGTATTCAGACCGTATGTGGATCAATTTGTAGTAGTCTTCATTGATGATATACTAGTATATTCGAGGAGTATGGAAGAGCATGTATATCATTTGAGGATTGTACTACAGACACTGAGAGATCATCAGCTTTATTGCTAAATTCCTCGAAGTGTGATTTCTGGATGGAGAGTGTTTCTTTTCTTGGACACGTAGTGTCGAAAGAAGGTATTTAGGTTGATCCACAGAAGATTGAGGCAGTATCTGAATGGCCTAGACCTACTTCTGTTACGAAGATTCAAAGTTTTCTGGGTTTAGCCGGTATTATAGGCGGTTTGTGCAGGATTTTTCCAGGATTGCAGCCCCTATGACTCGCATGACTCAGAAGAATGTTAGATTCGAGTGGTCAGAAGCTTGTGAGAATAGTTTTCAGTTGTTAAAGGAGAAGTTGACCACAGCGCCAGTATTAGCTTTGCCTAATAGTGTGGATAAGTTTCACAGTTTACTGTGATGCCTCTAGAATTAGTCTTGGTTGTGTGTTGATGCAGAATGGAAGGGTGATAGCCTATGCTTCGAGGACAGTTGAAGAAGCATGAGCAGAACTATCCTACACATGATCTTGAGATGGCTGCAGTGATCTTTGCTTGAAGATTTGGAGACATTATCTGTATGGGGTGACTTGTGAGATATTTTACTGATCACAAGAGCCTTAAGTACATTTTTCAGCAAGAGAGATTTGAATTTGGAGGCAATTGTTGAAGGATTATGATTGCGAGATTCTTTACCATCCGGGTAAAGCTAATGTGGTAGCAGATGCCTTGAGTAGGAAGTCTTCAGGTAGTCTTGCTCACATTGGTGTTGAGAGGAGACCATTGATCCAAGAGTTGCATTTGTTGGTGGATCAAGGTCTGATGATGAAGATTAGTAGATCAGGTGGACTGTTAGCTCAGTTTAAAGTACGATCTGTACTGAGGGATAGGATTAAAGCAGCTCAGAGCCGAGATCCTATTATGGGAGAGCTTGCAGAGAATGTCAGAGCAGGGAAGTTCACTGATTTCACACTTGATGATGATGGTGTGTTGTGGATCAATGGTAGATTGTGTGTTCCAGATGTGGATGACTTGAGAGAGGAGATTTTAGAGGAAGCACATTCTACAGCTTACAGCGTTCATCCGGGTGTTACTAAGATGTACCACAGTATCAGAGATCTATACTGGTGGGATGGATTGAAGAAGGATGTTGCTGATTATGTTGCTAAGTGCTTGACGTGTCAGCAAGTGAAAGCCGAACATCAGAAGCCTTCTGGGAAGCTTCAGCCTCTTCCTATTCCCGAGTGGAAGTGGGAAAGGATAGCTATGGATTTTGTAGTCGGTTTACCTCGTTCGAAGGATGGATACGATTCCATCTGGGTGATTGTAGACAGGTTGACGAAGTCTGCACATTTCTTGGCTGTGAAAGCCACATATTCAGTTGCTAGATTGGCGAAGTTGTATGTGAAGCATATTGTGTGCCTTCATGGAGTACCTGTGTCCATTGTATCAGATAGAGGTTCGGTGTTTACTTCTCGTTTTTGGCAGAAGTTGCAGGAAGCGATGGGCACTAGGTTGGATTTCAGTACTGCTTTTCATCCTCAGACAGATGGCCACTCTGAGAGGACGATCCAGACACTGGAAGATATGTTGAGGATGTGTGTCTTGATTTGGGAGGTAGCTGGGACGATCATTTGTCGCTTGTTGAGTTTGCATATAATAACAGCTACCATAGCAGTATTGGCATGCACCATATGAGGCGTTGTATGGAAGGAAGTGTAGATCCCCGTTGAGTTGGGATGAGATTGGTGAGAGAGCTTTGACTGGACCAGAGATGGTTCAGGATGCTACAGAGAAAGTCACCGTGATCAAGCGCAGATTAGAGACCGCAGTTAGCAGACAGAAGAGTTACGCGGATCCTAGGCGCAGAGATGTGGAGTTTCAGGTTGGAGATTTCATTTTTCTGAAAGTATCTCGATGAAGGGGTGTGATGAGATTTGACAGGAAGGGTAAGTTAGCACCGAGATACATTGGACCGTTTGAAATTCTGGGAGAGAGTTGGCACTGTTGCATATCGATTGGATTTGCCTCCGAGTATGTCACATGTGCATCCAGTATTTCATATCTCGATGTTGAGGAAGTATATCTCAGATCCTTCACACGTGTTGCAAACCCGACAGTGTGGAAGTGAGTGAAGATTTGAAGTTTGTGGAAGAACCTGTGGCGATCGTTGATTTTCAAGTTCGACAGTTGCGATCGAAGCAGATTCCGATGGTCAAGGTTCTATGGCGTAGCGACAGAGTTGAAGAGCATACGTGGGAGGCTGAAGCTGAGATGCGAGCTTCTTACCCGTATCTCTTTCCTTCTTGATCTTGTTTTCTGGAATTCGGGGGCGAATTCTTGTAAGGGGGGGGAGATTGTAATATCCCGTGTTTTTTAAAATATTTTTACACAGTACCCGGGATATGTAGAGTTAATGATTTTTGTATTTTATATGATATTTTTACGAGTTAATATGTATTTTAAACCTATTTTAATTACTCTATATTATTTTCAGTGTTTTACGTAAAATTTTCCCGGGGACTTGTATTTTCGGGGAAATTTTCACGTAAACAATGTATTATTAATTATTTTAAATATATTTACGGACTTGCATGAACTCATGCGTATTTTTAAATTATTAAATAAAACCTGTGTGTATAATTATTTAATTAGGGTTTATTATTACCCTAATATTTTATTAATTATTTATTTGTTTTATTGTTATTTAATTAATTTTATTTAGTATAAATTATTAAAATATTAATATTTTTATGTGTGTGGTGTATATTTGATGTGTGTAATTTAATATTATTTTAATATATAGTATAAAGTATATATATATGCATATATTTGTCAAAAATCAAAAGAATTGCCAAATTACCATTTTGCCCCCTCCCTCTCCTTCTTCTCTCTCGATCGACAACCATCACTGCGCCTCCCATTCCAGCACGCCGACCGCCCCTCGCCGCCACCAACTGCCGCCAACCTCCTTCCCCTTCCTTCCTCTTCCTCTCCGACGTGACCAGGCCGCCGGAAGCCCGCTGGAACGCCCGGAATCCGCCATGGCAGCAAGTTGAGCTTTTTGCCGTCGACGACGATTCCGGCCACCATTTCGTGCACCGCTGGTCTTCATCAACTCCTTGAGCTCCGGTGATTCCAATTCTAAGCTCCTTTCGGCCTGAAATCAAGTGGATTTTGAGGTTTGAGCTAAAACTCAATTCGGTCACATTAGGGTTTTCTTTTTTTTTTGAGCTTCGAATTGGATGATTCATGGAAACTTCCTTCACAAATGTTGTTCCTAGTAGCTTAATATTCATGTATGAATTTTTGTAGAATTTTTGGAGGTTGTTTGGATTTTTGGGTATTTTTGAATATTTTAATATTATTTTCTAATTTTCGGAAATTAATTATTTAAATTATGAAATTGGAGTTTATGGTTGAATTAGGTGTTGAAATGAATTATAGGAATTTATTTGGAATTTTTATGAATTTCTAAGTATTTATTTTTAATTATTGAAGTTTATGGAATTTTGGAAAAATTAGGTTAAATGTGTTTAATTTGAATTTAATTGGTTAATTGAGTTTAAATATTGATATTATTGATAAATATGTTGAGAAAATTAGTTTTGGATAATTGTATGATTTTTGGTGAATTTTTGAAAGTAATTTAGGTATATTTATATATATAGGGGTATTTTGGTAATTTTATCCTAAATTGTCTAAAAATGTAATTTAATTGGTTTTAATATTTATTTAAGGTATAAAAATGATTTCTACAAAATATTTGGTATTTTTAAACTAATTAAAACTATTTTTCGTGAATTATTTTCAATTATATATATAATATACGGTTTTTCTAATAACATGAGTTTTAAATCGGTTTTTATAGTGTTTCAAGGTCAATTATGTAATTTTTTACGTATAAAATGTATTTCTGTGATTTAAGGATATTTTTGTTATATCTGAAATCATTCTGTGTTTGTGGACCCCCCGGTCGGTGGACTGTAGTTTGGAGTCCGACCGGTGGGATTTTGATTGTGTTGAGCTTGAATTTCGAAGTGTGTTTCTTTGCAGGGGTCGGCTCTACTCTTTTGAGTAGAGAGATGTCCGTTTTACAGGGGAGGTTCTGCCGGATTTTCGATAGAATTCTCGTAAAACGTGATGTTCAGTCGAACCCTAATTTTCGATTCTGTGTTTAATACTCTAGATTGAATTCTAGGATTTCTATTATGGTTACTCCTGATATCGGTTATTTATTTCTTGTTTAGATTGCGCCGAGACCGAGGGCTAGTGGACCAGGCCCGTCGGACCTGTCTCGTGGAGCGCACTAAGTGAGTTACTATACTATATATATATGCTTAGGATGCATGATTTAGAAATATATGTTTTATTTTGATTAAAATGCATAAATAATGTGATTTGTATTTAAGTATATTTTTGGTTTATTTTTGGGTATATAATAAACTATATACATGTTTTATTAATAAAATATATTTAAAATGTTTTTAAATATATTTTTAATTTAATTTATGATTTGATTAGATTTATTTGACATATATATACTCGAAATATACTTGGTTTATGTTTGGTATATTTCCGGTATATATATGGTTTATATTGTTGTTTTATTTAAATTCATGCATCATTAATTGTGAATGAATGATTTATATTATTAATGAAGGATATCAATAGAACGTGCTACCTAGTGGGCAGCACTAGGACCGAGTACGTACCGGGTACGCCTATAGTATTTAGGCTATAATACTAACTTATTTGTGGATATTGATTTGATTATGATTATCGATATGTGAGATGTGGTTTGGGTGTGATTGCTGGAGCTCGGTTGACCAAGTGTCTCGGGGCCAATCACACTAGCAGTTCAGACTGCTGGAGCTCGGTTGACTTAGTGTCTCGGGGCCAGTCTACTGTCTAAATGGATTAAGTGGATATATTTTGGATAAGTGAGCCTGTATGGCCAGAGTGTTGTTTAACACTAAACTGTGATTTTCAGATAAAGTATATAAAAATGATTTTACTGCATCTGTGTGTATTGCCTGTATATATATATATTATATATACTGGTTGACTGTATGCATTATCACTTAGTGTGTATGTATATATATTATAGTAATTCACTCAGTGAGGTCTGACTCCCCTCCGTTGACTATTTTTCAGGAGAGTCAACTTCCTCAGACCTCAGTAGCAGGTCAATACGCCGGATTTCTTCCGCCCCCGGCTTCTTTATGTAAATTGTCTACTTGAGTCATATTTATTTTATGTAGACACTGCAGTAGTTGTAAATTAAAGTATTGGATTTCATGTATTTTATTTTAAAGAGATGTATTATATTGAAACTGGATTTGTATTAAAGATTATATATATGTGATGAGATGAGTTTTGAATTAAATCCAGTTGATATGAAAATGATATTATGATATTATGATTTTTATTTTCCGCTGCATATTATATGGTTATTGTTATAGCATGATTTATTTTATTTTTAGGCTTGCTATGGGTTCCGGATTCGAAAGAATTCCCGTTCCCTAGCGCCGGTCATGGCCCCTGTTTTGGGTCGTGACAATCTCTCTCTGAACTGAGCCCATGTCATCGTCATCATGTAAGGCTGGATCATCTGAATGAACCAATCTAGGGCTGGTCCCTCAACAGACAACTCTACGATCATGATCCGCTGGTACTCTGTATGAGCAGTTCGAGTCCCTCATCTCAATCGCATGTAGAAAATCTAACGGATCGGAAGTACCGTCAAAAGCAATCCTGCCAACTCGGGCATAGAACAAAGCTGCCTCAGGGTCAGACATACCTGCTGATAGGCAGGCTGAACAACTGGAGGAACAGGAACATCAAACTCAGGGCTCAACAGGCTCCTCATCCTGTAACTCTCTCTGCCTACGGTGACCTGCCGCTCCTGAAGGTCTACCTCTGCCACGACCTCTACGTCTAACTGGCTGCTCAGGAGGTAAAACCTCATCCTGAAAGGACTCATCATCTTCGGCCTCAACGACCGGTGGAGCGACACGTGCTCGCATCCTCATATTGAAAAGACAAACGGAAAGATTCAGACAAATAGACAACGAAGGAATAACGCAGAAAACTAAAACAAGGAATACTTATCAAGACATACTCGAACCTAATTCACTGCAGTAGTTCAATAGAAAACACAACTCTGAAAACTAGGGCCACAACTCACACAACTAAGCCCTGACACAGAACTCCGCTCTGATACCAACTTTGTCACGACCCAAAACAGGGGCCATGACTGGCGCTAGGGAACGGGAATTCTTTCAAATCCGGAACCCATAGCAAACCTAAAAATAAAATAAAACAAACATGTAATAGTAATAACAATATATAATGCAGCAGAAATAAAAGTGATAAATATAATAATAACAATTGCACCAACTGGATTTAAATCAAATACTCATCTCATATATATAAATCTTTATACAAATCCAGTTCAAATATAATACAACATCTCTTTAAATATTTAATGACTACTGCAGTGTCTAGATAAAATAAAACTCAAGACTCAGAGAAGCAGTTTACATAAAGAAGCCGGGGCGGAAGAAATCCGGCGTACAGGCCTGCTACTGAGGTTTGAAGATGATGACTCTCCTGAAAAATAGTCAACGGAGGGGAGTCAGACCTCACTGAGTGAATTACTATAATATATATACATGCATACTAAATGACAATGCATACAATCAACAGTATATATCTAATATGTATATATATAGACAAATACACACAGATGCAATAAAATCATTTTATATATATTTCATTGAAAATCATTGTTTATGAAGGATCAAATAGAACCTTATGATATCGCAACCTCAAAAATAGTGTTAGACAACACTCTAGCCATACATGCTCACTTCTTCCAAATATATTCACTTATTCCATTTGGATAGTAGACTGGCCCCGAGACACTAAGTCAACCGAGCTCCAGCAGTCTGACTGTCAATGTAATTGGCCCCGAGACACTTGGTCAACCGAGCTCCAGCAATCACACACAAATCACATCACACATCAAATAATCAGATTCAATCAATATCCTCAAGCAGGTTAGTAATATAGCCTAAATGCTATAAGCGTACCGTACGTACTCGGTCCTAGTGCTGCCCACTAGGTAGCACGTTCTATTGATATCCTTCATTAATAAATATAAAACATTCATTCACAAATAAATAATGCATGAATTTAAATAAAATAACAATATAAACCATATATTTACTGGAAATATACCAAAAGTAAACCAGGTATATTTCGAGTATATATACGTCAAATAAATCCAATCAAATTACAAATTTAGCTAGAAATATATTTAAAAACATTTTAAATATAATTTATTGATAAAATATGCATATAATTTAATATATACCAAAAATAAACCAAAAATATACTTAAATACAAATCACATTATTAATGCATATTTAATCAAAATAAAACATATATTTCTAAAATTATGCATCCTAAAGCACATATATATAAAATAGTAACTCACACTTAGTGCGCTCCTCGAGATGGATCCGACGGGCTTGGTCCACTAGGCCTCGGTCTCGGCGTAACTAAACAAACAATAAATAACGGACATCAGAATAAACCTAACAGAAATCCTAGAATTCAATCTAGAATATTAAACACAAAATCAAAATTAGGGTTCAACCGGATATCACGTTTTACGAGAATTCTATCAAAAATTCGGCAGAACCTCCCCTGTAAAATGGACATCTCTCTACTCAAAGAGTAGAGCCGACCCTGCAAAGAAATACACTTTGAAAAACAGGCTCAACTACACATCCACAACCCCTCGGTCGGACTCCAAACTACAGTCTACCGACCGGGGTCCACAAACACAGAACAAATTTTAGAAATACCAAAAATACCCTTATAACATAGAAATACATTTTATAGGTAGACTTTACATAATTAACCTTTAAACACAATAAAAATCGATAAAAACTCATTTTATTAGTAAAATCGTATATTATATATATAATTGAAAATAATTCACGAAAAATAGTTTTAATTAATTAAAAATAATAAATAATTTGTAGAAATCATTTTTATACCTTAAATAGCTATTAAAATCAATTTAATTACATTTTTAGCCAATTTTGTGTAAAATTACCAAAATACCCCTATATATATAAATATACTAAAATTACTTCAAAAATTCACCAAAAATAGTATAATTATCCAAAATTAATTTTCTCAACATATTTATCAATAATATCAATAATTAAACTCAATTTACCAATTAATTTTAATTAAAAACATAATTAACCCTATTTTCCAAAAATTCCATAAACTTAAATAATTTAAAATAAATGCTTAGAAATTCATAAAAATTCCAAATAAATTCCTATAATTCATTTAAACACCTATATTTATCATAAAATACAATTTCATAATTTAATTAATTAATTTCCGAAAATTAGAAAATAATATTAAAATATTCAAAAATACCCAAAAATTAAAATAATCTCCAAAAATTCTACAAAAATTCATACATGTAGATTAAGCTACTAGGATCAACATTTGTGAAGGGAGTTTTCATGAATCAATCAATTCAAAAGCTCAAAAAAATAAAAAAATCCTAATATGGCCGAAATTGAAAATTCGAAACCTAAGCAAATCAAGACCATTTCAGCTCAAACCAAAGCTAGAATCACACTCACCAAAGCTCAAGGAGAAGAAAGAGACTGGTGGTGTCAAAAATGGTGGCCGAAAAGTTGGTGAACGACGAGGAGGGAAGTTTCAGCCAAAATGGGGAAAATGGGAGCTAGCCGGCGCCGGGGAAGGAGATTAGGGGCGGCGGAGCAGCTGGCTGGGGAGGGCGGAGCTGATGGTGGCACACCGATGGTAGGTGGTCGGAGGTTGCAGCGGGAAGAGGAAGATGGAGGAGGGTCGAGATCGGGAAGGAAGAAGAAGAAGAAGAAAAGAAAAGAAAAGAAAAAGAAAAAGAAAAGAAAAAGAAAAAAGAAAAAAAGAAAAAAGAAAAAAAAATTTTAATAAAATATTTGGGAAAAATCACACACTACACACTTAATATTTACAATTTAATAATAAATAAAATAATTAAATAACAATAAAATTAATAAATAAATAATAAAATATTAGGGTAATAAATTAAACCCTAATTAAATAAATATATACACACATAGGCTTTATTTAGCAATTTAAAAATACGTATGAGTTCATGCAAGTCCGTAAATATATTTAAAATAATTAATAATAAAATATTTACGTGAAAATTTCCCCGAAAATGCAAGTCCCGGGAAAATTTTACATAAAGGACTTTAAATAATACACAATAATTAAAATAGGTTTTAAATACACATCAACTCGTAAAAAGATCATAGTATATATACAAAAATTATTAACACTGTATATCCCGGTACAGTGTAAAAATATTTAAAAAAATACGGGATATTACACCTTACGCTGATAGCATTTAGGCTTCATTACTAACCATTTGTGGATATTGATCAGATTGATTTGATTTGATGTGTGATATGATTTGGGAGTGTGATTGCTGGAGCTCGGTTGACCAAGTGTCTTAGGGCCAATCACACTAACAGTCAGATTGCTGGGGCTCGGTTGACTTAGTGTCTCGGGGCCAGTCTACTGTCTAAATGGAACAAGTGAATTTATTTGAAATAAGTCATCCTGTATGGCTAGAGTGTTGTCTAACACTGTTTGAGGTTGCGATTTTCTAGGGTTCTATTTGATCCTTCATAAACAGTGATTTTCAGTAAAAATATATAAAATGATTTTGTTGTATTTGTGTGTATTTGCTTGTATATATATTTATTATATATCCTATTGACTGTGTTCATTTTCATTTAGTATGCATGTAAATATATTATAACAATTTACTCAGTGATGTCTGACTCCCCTCCGTTGATTATTTTTCAGGAGAGCCATCATCTTCAGACCTCAGTAGCAGACCCATACGCCGGATTTTTTTCGCCTCGGCTTCACTATGTAAACTGCTTACTTGAGTGTCACGACCCAAAACAGGGGCCATGACCGGCGCTAGGGAACGGGAATTCTTTCGAATCCGGAACCCGTAGCAAGCCTAAAAATAAAATAAATCATGCAATAATAACAATAATCATATAATATGGAAATAAAAATCATAATATCATAATATTATTCACATCAACTGGATTTAAATCAAAATCTCATCCTTAGATATATAATCTTTTTAATACAAATCCAGTTTCAATATAATACATCTCTTTAAAATAAAATACATGAAATCCAATACTGTAATTCACAACTACTGCAGTGTCTAGATAAAATAAATAAGACTCAAGTAGATAATTTACACAAAGAAGCCGGGGCGAAAGAAATCCGGCGTATCGACCTGCTACTGAGGTCTGAAGAAGTTGACTCTCCTGAAAAATAGTCAACGGAGGGGAGTCAAACCTCACTGAGTGAATTACTATAATATATATACATACACACTAAGTGATAATGCATACAGTCAATAGTATATGTGTATCTAATATATATACAGACAATTTCACACAGATGCAGAAAAATCATTTTTATATATATTTTCATTAAAAATCATCTTTTATGAAGGATCACATAGAACCCTAGAATAACGCAACCTCAGAAAATAGTGTTAAACAACACTCTGGCCATACAGGCTCACTTATTCCAAATATATCCACTTAATCCATTTAGACAGTAGACTGGCCCCGAGACACTAAGTCAACCGAGCTCCAACAGTCTGACTGCCAGTGTGATTGGCCCCGAGACACTTGGTCAACCGAGCTCCAGCAATCACACCCAAACCACATCTCACACATATCAATAATCATATCAAATCAATATCCACAAATAAGTTAGTATTATAGCCTAAATACTATAGGTGTACCGGTACGTACTCGGTCCTAGTGCTGCCCACTAGGTAGCACGTTCTATTGATATCCTTCATTTAATAATAATATAAAAGATTCATTCACAAAAATAAATGATGCATGAACATAAATGAAATAACAATAAAATCCATATATATACCAGAAATATACCAAAAGTAAACCAGATATATTTCGAATATATATACGTCAAATAAATCCAGTCGAATCATAAATTAAACTAAAAATATATTTAAAAACATTTTAAATATATTTTAATAACAAAACATGTATATAATTTATTATATACCAGAAATAAACCAAAAATATACTTAATATAAACTTAGGAAATAATCAAATTATTTATGCATATTTAATCAACATAAAACATGCATTTCTAAATCATGCATCCTAAGCATATATATATAGTATAGTAACTCACCTAATGCGCTCCACGAGACAGGTCTGACGGGCCTGGTCCACTAGCCCTCGGTCTCGGCGCAACTAAACAAGCAATAAATAATAGACATCAGAATAAACCCTAACAGAAATCCTAGAATTCTATCTAGAGTATTAAACACAGAATCAAAAATTAGGGTTCAACTGGACTTCACGTTTTACGAGAATTCTATCAAAAATCCGACAGAACCTCCCCTGTAAAATGGACATCTCTCTACTCAAAAGAGTAGAGCCGACCCTGCAAAGAAATACACTTCGAAAAATAGGCTCAACACAATCAAAATCCCACGGTCGGACTCCAAACTACAGTCCACCGACCGGGGTCCACAAACACAGAACATATTCCAGGTATACCAAAAATATCCTCACAACATAGTAATACATCTTAAAGGTAGAAATTACATAATTAACCTTTAAACACCGTAAAAACCGAATAAAACTCATTTTATTAGTAAAACCGTATATATATATATATAATTGAAAACAATTCACGAAAAATAGTTTTAATTAGTTAAAAATACCAAATATTTTGTAGAAATCATTTTTATACCCTAAATAACTAATAAAACCAATTAAATTACATTTTTAGACAATTTAGGGTAAAATTACCAAAATACCCCTATATATATAAATATACTTAAATTACTTCAAAAATTCACCAAAAATCATACAATTATCCAAAATTAATTTTCTCAACATATTTATCAATAATATTAATAATTAAACTCAATTAACCAATTAAATTCAATTTAAAACATAATTAACCCTAATTTCTCAAAATCACATAAACTTCAATAATTCAAAATAAATACTTAGAAATTCATAAAAATTCCAAATAAATTCCTATAATTCATTTCAACACCTAATTTAACCATAAACTCCAATTTCATAATTTAAATAATTAATTTCCGAAAATTAGAAAATAATATTAAAATATTCAAAAATACCCAAAAATCAAAAAAATCTCCAAAAATTATAAAAAAATTCATACATGTAGATTGAGCTACTAGAAACAAAATTTGTGAAGGAAGTTTTCATGAATCAATCAATTCGAAGCTCAAAAAAATCAAAAACCCTAATAGGCTGAAATTGACAAAATCGAAACCTAAGCAATTCTAGACCATTTTAGCTCAAACCAAAGCTAGAATCACACTCACCGGAGCTCAAGGAGAAGAAAGAGACTGGTGGTGTCGAAAACGGTGGCCGGAATCGACGTGATCGACGATGGATTGATTTTCGGCTTCTCCGGCCAAAATTGACTTCCATGCACCGGAAACGGCTACCTCAGGCGGCGGAAATGGTTGGGGAAGGCGGTGGCACACCCACGGTGAAGAAACGGCAAGTAGCAGTGACCGGACGGTGAGGAGAAGGATCGGGAGGAAGAAGAAGACTCGGGGGCAAAATGGTAATTTTCCAATTCTTTTGATTTTTGATGTATATATGTATATATATATACTTTATACTATATATTAAAATAATATTAAATTACACACATCAAATATACACCACACACATAAAATTTAATATTTTAATAATTTATACTAAATAAAATTAATTAAATAACAATAAAACAAATAAATACTTAATAAAATATTAGGGTAATAATAAACCCTAATTAAATAAATATACACACACATGCTTTATTTAATAATTTAAAAATATGTATGAGTACATGCAAGTCCGAAAATATATTTAAAATAATTAATAATAAATTATTTACGAAAAAATTTCCCCGAAAATGCAAGTCCTGGGAAAATTTTACGTAAAACACTGAAAATAATACACAGTAATTAAAATAGATTTTAAATACATATTAACTCGTAAAAATATCATATAATGTACAGAAATTATTAACACTGCATATCCCGGTACAGTGTAAAAATATTTTAAAAACACGGGATATTACATTGAGTTTTATTTTATAATCTAGACACTGTAGTAGTTGTAAACAGTTGTGGGGTTTATGTATTATATTTGTCTGAGTTATGTATTTTAAAGATTTGAACTGGATTTGTATTAAAGGATTATTTATATACAAATGAGGATGTTCAATTAATTTCATTGACAGATTATTATATTATTCTTATTTATGATTTTATTTCCGCTGCACAATATATTATTTATGTTATTATGATTATTGCATGTTTTATTTTATTTTAAGGCTTGCTACAGGTTCTGGATTCAAAAGAATTCCCGTTCCCTAGCGCCGGTCATGGCCCCTATTTTGGGTCATGACATAAACATATTTTAATATATATACACATAAAATAACATTTAATAATTAATAGTAATAATACAAATAATACTAATGATAATTCTAATAAAATAAATAATGAAATGATAAAAATAATAGTCAAAATTATGCCATATAATAAAATAATACTAATGATATTAATAAAAACAATAACCATCATAATAACAACACACAACACATTTGAAATTAACAACAATATAAACAATATTTATGAAATAATTTAATAATACAATCATGTCAATCAATAGGAATAAAATAATAATAATATTAGTACTTAAAAATAATATTAAAATAACCATGCACTAAATTAACGTTATTAGAATAATAGTATTTGAAAATAATAAATATACATAATGAATTTAAACGTCTAAAATTGTCACGACCCAAAACAGGGGCCATGACCGGCGCTAGGGAACGGGAATTCTTTCGAATCCGGAACCCGTAGCAAGCCTAAAAAATAAAATAAATCATGCCATAATAACAATAATAATATTATATGCAGCGGAAATAAAAATAATCATAATATCATAATATCATCCATATCAACTGGATTAAATTCAAAACTCATCTCATCACATATATATAATCTTTAATACAAATCCAGTTTCAACATAATACATCTCTTTAAAATAAAGTACATGAAATCCAATACTGTAATTCACAACTACTGCAGTGTCTAGATAAAATAAATAAGACTCAAGTAGACAATTTACATAAAGAAGCTGGGGCGGAAGAAATCCGGCGTATCGACCTGCTACTGAGGTCTGAAGAAGTTGACTCTCCTGAAAAATAGTCAACGGAGGGGAGTCAGACCTCACTGAGTGAATTACTATAATATATATACATACACACTAACTGATAATGCATACAGTCAACAGTATATATATAATATGTATATATACAGGCAAATTCATACAGATGCAGAAAAATCATTTATATATATTTTATCTGAAAATCATGGTTTATGAAGGATTACATAGAACCCTAGAATATCGCAACCTCAAAAATAGTGTTAAACAACACTCAAGCCATACATGCTCACTTATTCCAAATATATCCACTTAATCCATTTGGACAGTAGACTGGCCCCGAGACACTAAGTCAACCGAGCTCCAGCAGTCTGACTGCCAGTGTGATTGGCCCCGAGACACTTGGTCAACCGAGCTCCAGCAATCACACCCAAACCACATCTCACATATCGATAATCATAATCAAATCAATATCCACAAAAATTTAGTAATATAGCCTAAAGCTATAGGCGTACCGGTACGTACTCGATCCTAGTGCTGCCCACTAGGTAGCACGTTCTAGTGATATCCTTCATCATTAATAATGTAAAACATTCATTCACAATTAAATGATGCATGAATTTAAATAAAACAACAATATAAACCATATATATACCGAAAATATACCAAACATAAACCAGGTATATTTCGAGTATATATATATCAAATGAATCCCATCAAATTATAACTTAAGCTGGAAATATAGTTAAAAACATTTTAAATATATTTTATTCACAAAATATGCATATAATTTAGTATATACCAAAAATATACTTAATATAAACTTAAGAAATAATCAAAATATTTATGCATATTTAATCAATATAAAACATGTATTTCTAAATCATGCATCCTAAGCATATATATATAGTATAGTAACTCACCTAATGCGCTCCACGAGACGGGTCCGACGGGCCTGGTCCACTAGCCCTCGGTCTCGGCGCAACTAAACAAGAAATAAATAACCGATATCAGAATAACCCTAATAGAAATCCTAGAATTCAATCTAGAGTATTAAAATACGAAAACAGAATTAGGGTTCGACCGGACATCACGTTTTACGAGAATTCTATCGAAAATTCGGTAGAACCTCCCTTGTAAAACGGACATCTCTCTACTCAAAAGAGTAGAGCCGACCCTGCAAAGGAAATACACTTCGAAAAACAAGCTCAACACAATCAAAATCCCACGGTCGGACTTCAAACTACAGTCCACCGACCGGGGTCCACAAACACAGAATAATTCTAGATATACCAAAAATATCCTTAAATCACAGAACTACATCTCATAGGTAAAAATTACATAATTAACCTTGAAACACTGTAAAAACCGATTAAAACTCATTTTATTAGTAAAACCGTATACTATATATATATTTGAAAATAATTCACGAAAAATAGTTTTAATTAGTTAAAAATATCAAATAATTTGTAGAAATCATTTTTATACCTTAAATAACTAATAAAACCAATTAAATTACATTTTTAGACAATTTAGGGTAAAATTACCAAAATACCCCTATATATATAAATATACTTAAATTAATTCAAAAATTCACCAAAAATCATACAATTACCCAAAATTAATTTTCTCAACATATTTATCAATAATATCAATATTTAAACTCAATTAACCAATTAAATTCAAATAAAAACACATTTAACCTAATTTTTCCAAAATTCCATAAACTTTAATAATTCAAAATAAATACTTAGAAATTCATAAAAATTCCAAATAAATTCCTATAATTCATTTCAACACCTAATTCAACCATAAACTCCAATTTCATAATTTAAATAATTAATTTCCGAAAATTAGAAAATAATATTAAAATATTCAAAAATACCCAAAAATCCAAAAAATCTCCAAAAATTCTAAAAAACTTCATACATGTATATTAAGCTACTAGGAACAACATTTGTGAAGGAAGTTTTCATGAATCAATCAATTCGAAGCTCAAAAAAATCAAAAACCCTAATAGGCCGAAATTGACAAAATTGAAACCTAAGCAATTCTAGACCATTTTAGCTCAAACCAAAGCTAGAATCACACTCACCGGAGCTCAAGGAGAAGAAAGAGACCAGTGGTGTCGAAAATGGTGGCCGGAATCGGCGTGATCGACGGTGGATCGATTTTCGGCTTCTCCGGCCAAAATCGATCTCCAAACGCCGGAAACGGCCTCCTCAGGCGGCGAAATTGGTCGGGGAAGATGGTGGCACACCGGAAGACACACCCACGGTGAAGGAACGGCACGGCAGCGACCGGAAATGGAGAAGGGAAGAATTGGGAGGAAGAAGGAGACTCGGGGGGCAAAATGGTAATTTTCCAAACTTTTTGATTTTTGACAAATATATGTATATATATATACTTTATACTATATATTAAAATAATATTAAATTACACATCAAATATACACCACACACATAAAATATTAATATTTTAATAATTTATACTAAATAAAATTAATTAAATAACAATAAAACAAATAAATACTTAATAAAATATTAGGGTAATAATAAACCCTAATTAAATAATTATACACACACAGACTTTATTTAATAATTTAAAAATATGTATGAGTTCATGCAAGTCCGTAAATACATTTAAAATAATTAATGATATATTGTTTACGTGAAAATTTCCCCGAAAATGCAAGTCTCGAGAAAATTTTACGTGAAATACTGAAAATAATATACAGTAATTAAAATAGGTTTTAAATACATATTAACTCGTAAAAATATCACATATATATTCAAAATTTATTAACACTGCATATCCCGGTACAGTGTAAAAATATTTTTAAAAACACGGGATATTACAAAAATAATAAGTTCCAAATTAATATATATATACGTAGAAAATTCAATTAAGCATAAAATAATATAATAAATCACAAAATAGTAAAATAATTAAATATAACTTTTAAATTTTATTAACATTTCATATCTCATTATTTAATAAAATAATTTAAAACCAGGGTTATTACACTCCCAGCGTGCCACCGTCTTCTCCAGCAACTCCGCTGTCCCTGTCACCTTCTTCAGCGCCGTCTGTGGCCTGTGGAAGTCGGAATAGCCGAAACTCGTCCTTCCTCCGTTCAAGGCATTTCCGGTGCCGTTGAGCCCCTAGAACTCCATAGAGGTCAATTCCAAGCTCCTTGTAGCTTGAAAACTTGATTTGGTAAGGATTTGAGCTTGATTTCAATTTCGGCTTCTTTTGTTTCTTGATTTTTGTGAACTTCGATTTTTGATATTCAAACTTAATTCCTTCAAAAAAGTTAGTTCTACTAGCTCAATCTACACTCTGGAATTTTTGTGGAATTTTTGGAATTTATTTTGACTTTTGTGAATTTTTGATTATTTTATTATTATTTTCTAATTTTCGTAAATTAGTTAAAGAAATGGTGAAATTGTGATTTTTAGTGTTTATGGTGGTTGAAAATAATTTTAGAATTTAATTTATAATTTTTGTGATTTTTGTGTAATTAATATAATTTTATTTAGTTTATGTGAATTTTAGAAATATAGGTTATATGTGTATTTTGTTAAAATTAATTGGTTAATTGAGTATAATTGTTGATTTTATTAAATTATATGTTGAGAAAATAATTTTAGAGCAATTATATATATTTTTAGTGAATTTTTGAGTAATTATAGTATATTATTTGAATTTTTAAATATTAGGGGTAATTTGGTAATTTGGTAGTAATATTAGTTGACTATTAAGTTTAATTGGTGTTAATAATTAATTGATGTATAAAAATGATTTTTATAAATTATTTACTATTTTTAACTATTTAAAACTATTTTTCAAAAATTATTTTCAAATTATATATAATATACTATTTTTGTAAATAAATGGGTTTTTAGTAATTTTTAGTATGTTTTTGGAATAATTAAGTAATTTGGATTTATAAAATGAATTTCTATTAATATTTGTGAATTTATCGAGAATTATCGATTTTTAATAATATTATATTAATATTAGGGTTTTTAAGTAAATATCAGTGAAATAATTATTTTTTATGTTTAAGTATATAAATTGCTATATTTTGGTATATAAAGGGTATTTTTGGTATTTATGGAACTTTAATGTACTTTGTGGTATTCTCTTGTGAATTGTGGACCTCAGTCGGTAGAATTTACAGTTTGGGATTCTAACCGAGGGTTGTGAGAATGTGTTGTGAAATCTATTTGAAGTGTGTTTTCTTGCAGGACCAGCTCTACTTTTTAAGTAGAGAGATGTTTGTTTTACTGAGGAGGCTCTGTCGAATTTTTGGTAGAATTCTCGTAAAATATGACATTAGGTATGATTTTGAATCTGTCTGTGTTTAGAATTCTAGATTGAGTCTTTAGAAGTTAAGTTAGATTTCTTCTGATTTTGTGTTGTGATTTGATTGTTAGTTGCGTCGAGATTGAGGCCTAGTGGACTAGGCCAGTCGGACCCGTCTCGTGGAGCACACAACTGTGAGTTGTTATTTTATATATACGTGTATTTAGGTTGCATGTTTTAGAAATTTATGTTTTAATTTCATAAATTGCTTTAATAAATGATTAGTATATTTTAGGTATATTTTTAATGTATTTTTGGTATACTTTTAAATAAATGCATGTTTTATTCTTGATTTATACCTAAATTGTTTTTAAGTATATATATGGTTTATTTTTTGTTTATTTTATAATTGAATTGAATTTATCTGATATATATATACTCGAAATATACTTAGTTTATTTTAGGTATATTTCTAGTATATATGTATGGTTTATATTGCCATTTAATTTGATATCGTGCATTATTTATTTTTCGAATGTATGGATTTATTTTAAATGAAGAATATCAATAGAACGTGCTACCTAATGGGCAGTATTAGGACCGAGTATGTACCGATACGATGATAGATTGTAGGTTAAATTACTAACCTATTTGTGGATTACGACTCGATTGATTTAATCTGATTGATGTGAGATGTGATTTGAGAGTGTGATTGCTGAAGCTCGGTTGACCAAGTATCTCGGGGCCAATCACACTGACAGTCAGATTGCTAGAGCTCGATTGACTTAGTGTCTCGGGGCTAGTCTACTGTCCAAATGGAATAAGTGAATTTATTTGGAATAAGTGAACCTGTATGGCTAGATTGTTGTTTAATACTATTTGAGGTTGCGATCATTTAGGGTTCTATTTGATCCTTCGTAAACTGATATTTTTCAATATTATATATAAAGTGATTTTAGCATCTGTGTGTATTGCCTGTATATATATTTATTATATATATATTCTATTGAGTGTCTGCATTTGATATTTAGTTATGCATGTATATATATTATAACAATTCACTCAGTGAGGTCTGACTCCCCTCTGTTGATGTTTTTCAGGAGAGTCTTCGTCTTCAGACCTTAGTAGTAGGCTTGTACACCGGATTTCTTCCACTCCGACTTTATTATGTAAACTGCTTACCTGAGTTTTATTTTGTACTCTAGACACTACAGTAGTTATTGTACTTTAATTTGTTGTGTGTTGTATTTATGATATGTATGTATGAAATTTAAATTTCAGAATGTTAAACTAAAAATTTGTATTGAAATATTTTATTATATATATATGAGATGGATTGTATGTTATTTAAATGAGTTGAGGAATTATTATTTTTTTATTTGAGATTAAATTTCCTCTGTATAAATATTTTATTTATTTTACTATATTGCATGCTTTTAATTTTAAGGCTTGCTACAGGTTCTGGATTTTGAAAGAATTCCCGTATGGCCCCCTGTTTTGGGTTGTGACAGTTAAATAAGTAATATTTTAATATTTTAAAGGTATTTATGGTATTTATCAATTTTAAATATATTTTATTGTATAATTGTATTTTTTTGGTGAATTGTGGACCTCGGTCGAGGGAATTTGTAGTTTGGGATCCCGACCGAGGAGTTGTGAGAATTCTAGTTTGAAGTGTATTTTTCTTGTAGGACGGGCTCTACTTTTTAAGTAGAGAGATGTCCGTTTTACAGAGGAGATTCTGCTGGATTTTCGGTAAGATTCTCGTAAAATGTGACATCGGGTCTAATTCCTATTCTTTGTCAGTGTTAGTAATCCTAGATCGAGTCTCTAGAAGTTAAGTTAAATTTATTCTGATTTTTGTGTTATTATTTTATTGTTAGTTGCGCTGAGAATGAGGCTTAGTGGACCAGACCCGTCGGACCTGTCTCGAGGAGCGCACACTTATGAGTTGTTATTTTATATATGCGTGCATTTAGGTTGCATGTTTTAGAAATATATGTTTTAGTTGTATGAAATAAATGCATGTTTTCCTTTTTAATTAAATCTAGATTACTTTCAAATATATTATTGGTTTAATATAATATATTCCGTGATTTATTTGAATTGATTTTACGTATATATACTTGAAATATACTTAGTTTATTTTAGGTATATTTCTAGTATATATATGGTTTATAATGTTATTTATAATGATATCATGCATCATTATTTTATGAATGAAATGAGTTATTTTTAATGAAGGATATCAATAGAACGTGCTTCCTAGTGGGCAGCACTAGGACCGAGTACATACTAGTGCGATAGATTGTAGGTTAAATTACTAACCTATTTATGGATTATGACTTGATTGATTTGATTATTGTGTGAGGTGAATGAGAGTGTGGTTGCTGGAGCTCAGTTGACCTAGTGTCTCGGGGCCAATCACACTGACAGTCAGACTGCTGGAGCTCGGTCAACTTAGTGTCTTGGGGCTAATCTACTGTTAATAAGGATTAAGTAATGCATGTATATATATTATAACAATTCACTCAGTGAGGTATGACTCCCCTTAGTTGATATTTTTTTATAGGAGAGTCTTTTTTTCAGATCTCAACAGTAGGCCTATCCGCCGGATTTCTTCCGCCGCGGCTCTATTATGTAAACCATCTATTTAATTATTTTATATTGTACTCTAGAAAACTACAGTAGTTGTATTTGTATCAATAGTGAGTTTTATTTTATTTTACTATATGAGATTTTAATTCAGATATTTATTCAGAATATTGTATTAATACATTTCATGATATGAAGAAGTTTTATTTTATCATATTAAATTGAGATTTTAATTATGTTATATTTATTTTATTATACTTATTGTATGTTTTTATTATTTTAAGGCTTGCTACAGATTTCGGATTCGAAAGAATTCCCGTTCCCTAGCACCGGTCATGGCCCTTGGTTTGGTTCGTGACATGATGTTATGACCCTTGTTTTTAAATTATAAAAATATATTTTGGGATATACAGTATTAATAATTTTAAAGTTTAATTGTATGTTATTATCGTTAATTACTAATGTTAATTACGTATTTTATTTTAAGAGAATTATTTATGTAAAAATAATTTATTTACGTGAGATTTATATTATTATTATTATTATTATTATTATTATTATTATTATTATTATTATTATTATTATTATTATTATTATTATTATTATTATTTGTGATTAACCATCGTTATTTTACATATATAAATTTTCTCGCATAAAATAATTATTTTTGGAGGATTATTATTTAAATATTAAAGTTATTATTATTGTTGTTATTTTAATAGTATTACTATTATTTTATTATTGTTGAGTATATTATTATTACTTTTGTTGTTTGTTATTATTATGAGTATTATTAATATTTTTTTAAATTATTCCACTACTATTATTAATGTTATTATTGTCATTGTTATTTTACGTGGGTTATTATCATAATTATTGTGTGATTTTATTATCATTAATATTATTTTTATTTTTTAGTATTATTATGAAAAATTCTTTTATTATTCAATTATTTTAGTAATATTATTAATTTCAATGGTTGTATTATTTTATTATATTAGTGCATGTGTGTGTCCATGTGGTATATATATATATATATATATATATATATATATATATATATATATATATATATATATATATATATATATATATATATATATATATATATTAATGGTCAACTATTCTCTCTTCTTCCTTTCCCCATTTCTTTTTTTTTTGTCATGACCCAAAACAGGGGCCATGACCGGTGCTAGGGAATGTGAATTCTTTCGAATCCAGAACCTGTAGCAAGCTTTAAAATAAAATAAAACATGCAATAATAATAATAACATAATTAAAATAATCTGCAGCGGAAATAAATCATAAATAAAATAAAATAATAATCTGCTAATGATATTAAATCGAACATCCTTATTTCATATATTAATAATCATTTAATACAAATCCAGTTCAAATATTTAAAGTACATAACTCATACAAATATAATACAACATCTTTTTTCAATTTTACAACTACTGCAGTGTCTAGATTATAAAAATAAAACTCAGGTAAGCAGATTACATAATGAAGCCGGGGCGGAAGAAATCCGGCGTACGGATCTGCTACTGAGGTCTAAAAGATGATGACTCTCTTGAAAAATAGTCAACGGAGGGGAGTCAGACCTCATTGAGTGAATTGCTATAATATATATACATGCATAACTAAGTGGCAATGCACACAGTCAAATATATACAATATATATATACAAGCAAATACACACAGATGTAACAAAATCATTTTACATATATTTTACTGAAAATCATTGTTTATGAAGGATCAAATAGAACCCTAGAAATCGTAACCTCAAACAGTGTTAGACAACACTCTAGCCATATAGGCTCATTTATTCTAAATATATTCACTTATTCCATTTGGACAGTAGACTGGTCCCGAGACACTAAGTCAATCGAGCTCCAGTAGTCTGACTGTCAGTGTGATTGGCACCGAGACACTTGGTCAACCGAGCTCCAATAATCACACTCCCAAATCATATCTCACACATCAATTAATCAAATCCAATCAATATTGTAATATCCCGAGTTTTTAAATATTTTTAAATTGCATCGGGATATGCAGTGTTAATAATTTTTGTATGTATTTATAATATTTTATGAGTTTGTTATTTCTTTAAAGCTAATTTTAATTATTTTACATTATTTTAAGTACTTTACGTAAAATTTTCCCGAAAATTATATTTTCGGGGAAATTGACATGTAAATAATTTAATATTAATTATTTTAAATAGATTTATGCATTTGCATGAGTTTATGCATTATTTTAATAGTCATATTAAATATATACATATACATGTATATATATATATATATATATATATATATATATATATATATATATATATATATATATATATATATATATATATTAATTATTTTGAAAGTGTGTGGTGTAGAATTTTTTAATATAAAATTATTATATTAATGTATAAATTATTAAAGTTACTATAATGTGTATATATATATATAAACTTTAGCATATTTACCAAAATTGCCCCCGACTTCTCTTCACCATCACCGATCGATTTCCACCATCACCACCATCTGTCATGTCATTTCTTCACTATTGGTGTGCCTCCTGGCATGCCACCTTTGTCCTCAGCCTGTTTCGCCGCCAGTAACGCCCGTTTCCAGCATCGGAGGAGCTCGAAATCACTGGAAAGCCAAAACTTCTTCTTACTGTCGATCGACGCATTTTCGGCCACCGTTTTTGACACCCGCTGGTCTCTATCTTCTCCTTGAGCTCCAGTGAGTGTGATTCCAAGCTTTGTTTCACTTAAAATGGTCTAGATTTCCCTAGGTTTTGATTTTTTAATTTCATCCTATTAGGTTCTTGATTTTTTTGAGCTTCAATTTGATTGATTCATAAAAAATTCCTTCACAAACTTTGATCCTTGTAGCTCAATCTATACTCTGTAATTTTTTTGGAATTTTTGGAATTTATTTTGATTTTTGGGTATTTTTGATCATTTTATTATTATTTTCTAATTTTTGAAAATTAATTAATTAAATTATGAAATTTTGTTTTATGGTAAATATAGGTGTTGAAATGAATTATAGAAATTTATTTTTAATTTTTGTGAATTTTTATGTATTTATTTTGAATTTATTTAGTTTATGTAATTTTGAAAATTAGTGTTAATTGGGTGTTTAATTGAAATAAATTAGTTAATTGAGTATATTTATTGATATTATTGAAATATATGTTGAGAAAATTAATTTTGTGCAATTATATTATTTTTGGATTTATTTTAGTAAATTTATATATATAGGGGTATTTTGGTAAATTTACACTAAATTGGCTAAAAATGCAATTAAATTGGTTTTAATAGTTATTTAGGGTATAAAAATGATTTCTACAGATTATTTAGTATTTTTAACTAATTAAAACTATTTTTCGTAAATTATTTTCAAATTATATATAATATACGATTTTTCTAATAAAATGAGTCTTCATTGGTTTTTAATGTGTTTTAGGGTTAATTAAGTAATTTGGATTTATAAAATATATTTTTAGTATATAAGGGTATTTTCGGTATTTCTATAGCATTTTGTGAATTGTGGACCTCGGTCGATGATTTGTAGTTTGGAGTCCGACCGAGGGATTTTAGTTGTGAATATTGTGTTATTTCGAAGTGTGTTTCTTTGCAGGATCGACTCTACTCTTTGAGTAGAGAGATGTCCGTTTTATAGGGGAGGTTCTGTTGGATTTTTGGTAGAATTCTCGTAAAACGTGATGTCCGGTTGAACTCTAATCCTAATTCTACGTTTAGTATTCTAGATTGAGTCTTTAGAACTTCTGTTAGATTTATTCTAATTTCTGTCATTATTTGTTTGTTTAGTTGTGCTGAGACCGAGGTCTAGTGGACCAGGCTTGTCGGACCCATCTTGAGGAGCGCAATAAATAGTGAGTTGTTGTTTTATATATATATGCTCGAGGATGCATGATTTTAGAAATATATGTTTTGTTTGATTAAATATGCATAAATGATTTAATTAGTACTTAAGTTTATTTTTGGTTTATTTTTGATATATTTTAAATTATATGCATGCTTTATTAACATTTATATTTAAAACGTTTTTAAATATATATTGTCACGACCCAAAACAAGGGTCATGACCGGCGCTAGGGAACGGGAATTCTTTCAAATCCGGAACCCGTAGCAAGCCTAAAATAAAATAAACATGCAATAGTAATAATAATAACACAATTAAATAAAATATTATGCAGCGAAATAAAATCATAAATGTCAAAATAATATTTTCGTCAACGAAATTAAATCGATCTCATCTCATATATAAATAAATCCTTTAATACAAGTTTCAGTTCAAATTCTTAAAATACATAACTCACACAAATATAATACATAAAACCCACAATTTATTTACAATTACTGCAGTGTCTAGATTATAAAAATAAAACTCAAGTGAGCAGTTTACATAAAGAAGCCGGGGCGGAAGAAATCCAGCGTACAGGCCTGCTACTAAGGTTTGAAGACGATGACTCTCCTGAAAAATAGTCAACGGAGGGGAGTCAGACCTCACTGAGTGAATTACTATAATATATATACATGCATACTAAATGCCAATGCACATAGTCAATAGTATATATAATATGTATATATACAAGCAAATACACACGAATGCAATAAAATCATTTTATATATTTTTATTGAAAATCACTGTTTATGAAGGATCAAATAGAACCCTAGAAAATCACAACCTCAAAATAGTGTTAGACAACACTCTAGCCATACATACTCACTTATTCCAAAATATTCACTTGTTCCATTTAGACAGTAGACTGGCCCTGAGACACAAAGTCAACCGAGCTCCAGCAGTTTGATTGTCAGTGTGATTGGCCCCGAGACACTTGATCAACCGAGCTCCAGCAATCACACTCCCAAATCCTTTATCACACATCAAATAATCAAATCCAATCAATATCTACAAATGGTTAGTAATATAGCCTAAATGCTATAAGTGTACCGGTACGTACTCAGTCCTAGTGCTGCCCACTAGGTAGCACGTTCTATTGATATCCTTCATTAAAATATAAAGCATACATTCATAAAAAATAAATGATGCATGTAATTGAAACAAACAGCAACATAAACCATATATATACTAAAAATATACCAAAAGTAAACTAGGTATATTTTGAGTTATATATGTTAAATAAATCCAATATAATTACAAAATAAACTAAGAATATACCAAGGATATACATAAAAATATTTTAATAATAATTTATTAATGAAACATGTACATAATTTGAAAATATACCAAAATTTACCGAATATAAACTAAAAATAAACTTAAATACTAATTGAATTATTTATGCATAATTAATCAAAATAAAACATACATTTCTAAATCATGAACCCTAAGCACATATATATATAAAATAGTAACTCACACTTAGTGCGCTCCTTGAGATGGGTCCGATGGGCCTGGTCCACTAAGCCTCGATCTCGATGCAACTAAACAAATAAAATAACAGACATCAGAATAAACCTAACAGAAAATCTTAGAAACTCAATCTAGAATATTAGACACAGAATCAGAATTAGGATTCGACCGGACATCACGTTTTACGCGAATTCTACCAAAAATCTGGCAGAACCTCCCCTGTAAAACGGACATCTCTCTACTCAAAGAGTAGAGTCAGCCTTGCAAAGAAACACACTTCAAAAAATAGACACAGAATCACATTCACAACCCCTCGGTCGGACTCCAAGCTATAGTTTACCGACCGGGGTCCACAATTCACAAAATAATATAGAAATACCAAAAATACCCTTATATCATAGAAATACATTTTATAAGTAGAAATTACATAATTAACCCTAAAACACATTAAAAACCAATAAAAATTCATTTATTTAGAAAAATCATATATTATATATATAATTTGAAAATAATTTACGAAAAATAGTTTTAATTAGTTAAAAATACTAAATAATTCGTAGAAATCATTTTTATACCCTAAATAACTATTAAAACCAATTTAATTACATTTTTAGCCAATTTAGGGTAAAATTACCAAAATACCCCTATATATATAAATATACTAAAATTAATCCAAAAATAATATAATTGCACAAAATTAATTTTATCAACATATTTATCAATAAATAAACTCAATTGAATAATTAATTTCAATTAAAAACACAATTAACCCTATTTTTCCAAAATTACATAAACTAATTAAATTCAAAATAAATACATAGAAATTCATAAAAATTCCAAATAAATTTCTATAATTCATTTCAACACCTATATTTACCATAAAACACAATTTCATAATTTATTTAATTAATTTTCAAAAATTAGAAAATAATAACAAAATATTCAAAAATACCCAAGAATCAAAATAAATTCCAAAAATTCTAAAAAAATTCACACATGAATATTAAGCCAAGAGGAACAACATTTGTGAAGTAATTTTTTCATGAATAAATCAATTCAAAGTTCAAAAAAATCAAGAACCCTAAAATGGTCGAATTACCAAAATCGAAACCTAGGGAAATCTAGACCATTTTAAGTGAAGCAAAGCTTGGAATCACACTCACCCGGAGCTCAAGGAGAAGAAAGAGACTGGCGGTGTCGAAAATGGTGGCCGGAAATGTCGTGAACGATGGTGGCTCAAGTTTCGGCTTCCCGAGCTTATTCCGGCCAAACCACGACGGAATAGGGAGCTGCTGGTGGCGGGGAAGGCTGGGGAAGGAGGTGGCATGCCGGGAGGCACATCGATGGTGAGAAAACGGGATGGCAGATGGTGGTGAGGGCTGAAATCGATCGGGGAAGAAGGAGAAGTAGGCGATGGCACAACCGTAAATAACTCAAACTTTATTTTTTGTTTAAATAATAAATGTTTATGTATATATATATATATATATACATTTACACTTTATATTAAAATAATATAAACTCACACACATTAAATATACACCACACACATATAATTTAATATTTTTAACAATTTATACACTAAAAATAATTAATTAAATAATATTTAAACTAATAATAAATAATAAAAATATTAGGGTAATTAATTAAACCCTAGTTAAATAAATAAATACACATATATACGTTATTTAGTACTTTAAAAATACATATGAGTTCATGAAAATATGGAAATCTATTTAAAATAATTAATAATAAATAATTTACGTGTCAATTTCCCTGGAAATGCAAGTCTCGGGAAAATTTTACGTAAAGTGCTTAAAATAACATAAAATAAATAAAAAGAAATTTTAATTAAATAAAAACTCATGAAATATGATAAATATATACAAAAATTATTAACACTACATATCCCGATGCAGTATTAATATAATTAAAAACACGGGATATTACATATATTTAGTTTATTTTACGATTATATTGGATTTATTTGACATATATATACTCGAAATATACTTGGTTTATTTTTGGTATATTTCTAGTATATATATGGTTTATGTTGTTATTTATTTCAAATTCATGCATCATTTATTTATGAATGTATGTTTTATATTTTAATGAAGGATATCAATAGAACGTGCGCTACCTAGTGGGCAGCACTAGGACCGAGTACGTACCGGTATGCTTATAACATTTAGGCTATATCACTAACCTGTTTGTGGATATTGATTGGATTTGATTAATTGATGTGTGAGATATGATTTGGGAGTGTGATTGTTGGAGCTCAGTTGACCAGGTGTCTCGGGGCCAATCACACTGACAGTTAGACTGTTGGAGCTCGGTTGACTTATTGTCTCGGGGCCAATCTATTGTCCAAATGGAGCAAGTGAATATATTGGAATAAGTGAGCCTATATGGCTAGAGTGTGGTCTAACACTGTTTTGAGGTTGCGATTTTCTAGGGTTCTATTTGATCCTTCATAAACAGTGATTTTCAATAAAAATATATAAAATGATTTTATTGCATATGTGTGTATTTTCTTGCATGTATATTTATTATATATACTTTTGACTTTGGCGCATTGACATTTAGTTATGCATGTATATATATTATAGCAATTCACTCAGTGAGGTCTGACTCCCCTCCATTAACTATTTTTGAGGAGAGTCATCGTCTTCAGACCTCAGTAGCAGACCCTTACGCCGGATTTCTTTTGCCTCGGCTTTGTTATGTAAACTGCTCACCTGAAGTTTATTTTTACAATCTAGACATTGCATTAGTTATAAAATTGAAAAAGGATTGTTGTATTATATTTGTATGAGTTATGTACTTTAAATATTTGGATTGGATTTGTATTAAAAGTTTATATATATATATGAGATGAGTTGTTGATTTAAATCCCGTGGGGGATTATTATTTTGTTTTATTTATGATTATTTATGTTGTAGAATACTTTAATTATGTTATTATTATTACTGTATGTTTTATTTTATTTTAAGGCTTGCTACGGGTTCCGGATTCGAAAGAATGCCCATTCCCTAGCGCCGGTCATGGCCCTTGTTTTGGGTCATGACAAAGTTGGTATTAGAGCTTGGTTTTGTGTCAGGGCTTAGTTGTGTGAGTCGTGGCCCTAGTTTTCAGTGTTGTGTTTTTTGTTAAACTACTGCTGTGAATTAGGTTCGATTATGTCTTGATAAGTATTTTTTGCTTTAGTTTTCTGCGTTATTCCTCCCTTGTTTGTTTTGTCTGAATCATTCTGTTTGTCTTTTCAGAATAAGGAGGCAAGCACGTGTCGCTCCACCGGTCATTGAGGCCGAGGATGACGAGTCTTTTCAGGATGAGGTTTTACCTCCTAAGCCGCTAGTTAGATGCAGAGGTCGTGGTAGAGGTAGACCTCGAGGAGTGGCAGGTCACTGTAAGTAAAGAGAGATACAGGATAAGGAGCCTGTAAAGCCTGAGTTTAAGGATCCTATACCTCCAGTTGTTCAGCCTGTTCAGCCTGCCTACTAGCAGGGTATGTCTGACCCTGAGGCAGCTCTGTTCTATGCCAGAGTTGGCAGGATCACCTTTAATGGGACTTCTGATTCTCTAGACTTTCTGCATGCAATCGAGACTAGGACTCAGACTGCTCACACCGAGTATCAGCGGATTATAATCATCGAGCTGTCTGTTAAGGGACTAGCCCTGGATTAGTTTATTCAGATGATCCAGCCCTATATGATGACGATGACCTGGGCTCAGTTTCGGGAGCGATTTATAAGGAGATTCTGTCCAGAGCCTCTTTATATGAGCTATCATCTCCGATTGACCAACATTTCTCGCGGTGATAGATTTGTAGAGGAGTACACCTGAGAGTTTCTTCAGTTGGGTAGATATGCAGAGGATCTGATGCGAGATCAGTATTTTGTAGTCACTACCTACGTCACCGGATTGGGTTCAGCATTTGCTGGTATGCCTACAACAGGCCTTACTCTGGAGTCTGTGATTGAGTTGGCTAAGGAGATTGAGCTGAGGCTAGTTAGGCAGGGAGCGATGCCTGATTATTACCAGCTGGGAGTTCAATCAAGTGGATTGCACACTACTCCGTACTCTAGTTTTGATGTTGGTTCGAGTAGTCAGCAGAGAGGTCAGACTTAGCAGAGTCAGAGGTAGCAGCAGCAAGTGCATCGGAGCAGTAGACATGGCCATGGAAGTCAGCATAGACCATTCGGATTTGGGTCAGGTGCTTCGAGCAGTAGCAGTGGTCGCAGTTCCGGATCAGCTGCCAGTGTATGCCAGACCTGTGGTAGAGTCCACTAGGGACCGTGTTACCTGACACCACTGACATGCTTCATATGCGGGCAGACAGGACATTATGCCAGATCATGTCCTTACTCCGGGTATCAGCAGTCGCAGATTCCATGATTTCCATAGTAGTCAATTGCTAGTGCTGCACCAGTACCATTTCAGTTGCCTCCAGCCCAGCATCAGAGTTCCACTTAGCTTGTTCCATAGCAGGGTCATGGTAGAGGTGCTAAAGGAGGTGCTAGAGGTGTTGGCTAGGCTTCTACCAGCCAGCAGGGAGGTCAAGGACAGGCCAGAGTCTTCCACCTTACTCAGCAGGATGCTCAAGCATCCAATGCAATCGTGGCAGGTATTATTTCTGTCTGTTACTTGGATGCATGGGTTTTGTTTGATCCAGGTGCCATGCATTCGTTCGTTTCTCCCATTTTTGCTTTCAAGTCTTATTGGCAAGCTTCGAGGATGGCTTTTCCTTTATCTGTTGCCACTCCTCTAAGCAATTCTTTGGACATTAATATTATTCTTTCTGGTTGTCCAGTTCTCATGGGAGATAGAGAATTACTCGCTGATTTGATTCTATTGGATGTGATGGAGTTTGATGTTATTCTGGGTATGGACTGGTTATCTCAGTACTATGCCATGGTGGATTGTCAGAATAAAGAGGTGACTTTTAGAATTCCTGGTGAAAAAGAATTTAAGTTTGTGGCTCATAGGAGTTCAGCACCTCAGAATCTTATTTCTACTATTACGACTAGGAAGTTGTTGAGGAAAGGATGTATTTGGCATTAGTCAGGGATACTTTAGTGGAGAAGTTGTCACTCACATATGTTCCTATTGCTTGTGAGTTTCCTGATGTTTTTCCTGAGGAGTTACTAGGTTTACCACCTCACAGAGAGATTGAGTTCTGTATAAATGTGGTTCTAGGTACTACTCCTATATCTATGCCACCCTACAGAATGGCTCCTGTAGAGTTGAAGGAGCAGTTGCAAGAGTTGTTGGATAAGGGTTTTATCAAACCCAGTGTTTCTCTTTGGGGTGCACCAGTCTTATTTATGAAGAAGAAGGAAGGTACCCTGAGACTGTGCATTGACTACAGAGAGCTGAATAAGGTGACAGTGAAGAATAAGTATCCTCTCTCAATGATAGATGACTTGTTTGACCAACTACAGGGTGCACAGTTCTTTTCCAAGATTGATATGAGGTCGGGTTATCATCAGTTGCGGATTAGTGAAGCCGATGTTCCTAAAATGACATTTCGCACTCGATATGGCCACTATGAGTTTCTGGTGATGTCGTTTGGTTTGACTAATGCATCAGAAACTTTTATAGACTTCATGAACAGGGTATTCAGACTGTATATGGATCAGTTTATGGTAGTCTTCATCGATGATATACTAGTATATTCGAGGAGTATGGAGGAGCATGTATATCACTTGAGGACTGTACTACAGACACAGAGAGATCATCAGCTTTATGCTAAATTCTCAAAGTGTGATTTTTGGATGGAGAGTGTTTCTTTTCTTGGGCATGTGGTGTTTAAAGAAGGTATCCAGGTTGATCCACAAAAGATTGAAGCAGTGTTTGAATGGCCTAGACTGACTTCTGTTATTGAGATTTGAAGTTTTCTAGGTTTAGCCAGGTATTATAGGTGATTTGTGTAGGATTTTTCTAGAATTGCAGCCCCTATGACTCGCTTGACATAGAAGAATGTTAGATTTGAGTGGTTAGAAGCTTGTGAGAACAGTTTCCAATCGTTGAAGGAGAAGTTGACCACAGCCCCAGTGCTAGCTTTGCCTAATAGTGTGGACAAGTTCACAGTTTATTGTGATGCCTCTAGAGTTGGCCTTGGTTATGTGTTGATGCAGAATGGTAGGGTGATAGCCTATGCTTCGAGGCAGTTGAAGAAGCATGAGTAGAACTATCCCACACATGACCTAGAAATGGCTACAGTGATATTTGCTTTGAAGATTTGGAGACATTATCTGTACGGGGTGACTTGTGAGATATTTACTGATCACAAGAGACTTAAGTACATTTTCCAGCAGAGAGATTTGAATCTGAGGTAGAGGAGATGGTTGGAATTGTTGAAGGATTATGATTGTGAGATATTATATCATCCGGGCAAGGCTAATGTGGTAGCAGATGCCTTGAGTAGAAAGTCCTCAGGCAGTCTTGCTCACATCAATGTTGAGAGGAGACCGTTGATCCAGGAGTTGCATTTGTTGGTGGATCAAGGTCTGATGATGAAGATCAGTAGGTCAGGTGGATTGCTAGCTCAATTTAAGGTGCGATATGTACTGAGGGATAAGATTAAAGCAGCTCAAAGCCGAGATCCTATTCTAGAAGAGCTTGCAAAGAATGTTTGAGCAGGGAAGTTCACTGATTTCACACTCGATGATGATGGTGTGTTGTGGATCAGTGGTAGATTGTGTGTTCCTGATGTGGATGATTTGAGAGAAGAGATCCTAGAGGAAACACATTCTACAACCTATAGCATACATCTGGGTGTCACTAAGATGTACCACAGTATCAGAGATTTGTACTGGTGGGACGAACTAAAGAAGGATGTCGCTGATTATGTTGCTAAGTGCCTGACGTGTCAGCAAGTGAAAGCTGAACATTAGAAGCCTTCTGGGAAGCTTCAGCCTCTTCCTATTCCCGAGTAGAAGTGGGAAAGGATAGCTATGGATTTTATGGTTGGTTTACCTCGTTCTAAGGAAGGATACGATTCCATCTGGGTGATTGTAGACAGGTTGACAAAGTTTGCACATTTCTTGCCTTTGAAAGCCACATATTATGTAGCTAGATTGGCGAAGCTATATGTGAAACATATTGTGTTCCTTTATGGAGTACCTGTGTCCATTGTGTCAGATAGAGGTTCAGTTTTTACCTCTCATTTTTGGCAGAAGTTTGTAATATCCCGTGTTTTTAAAATAATTTTTACACAGTACCGGGATATGCAGAGTTAATGATTTCTGTATTTTATATGATATTTTTACGAGTTGATATGTATTTTAGACCTATTTTAATTACTGTGTTTTATATACAGTGTTTTACGTAAAATTTTCCCGGGACTTTCATTTTCGGGGAAATTTCCACGTAAACAATTTATTATTAATTATTTTAAAGGTATTTACGGACTTGCATGAACTCATACATATTTTTAAATTATTAAATAAAGCCTATGTGTGTATATTTATTTAATTAGGGTTTATTAATTCCCTAATATTTTATTAAGTATTTAATTGTTTTATTGTTATTTAATTAATTTTATTTGGTATAAATTATTAAAATATTAATATTTTTATGTGTGTGGTGTATATTTGATGTGTGTAATTTAATATTATTTTAATATATAGTATAAAGTATATATATATACATATATACATTAAAAATCAAAAGAATTTGCAAAATTACCATTTTGCCCCCGACTCCTTCCTTTCTTCTCCGACCGTTCCTCGCCGTTCCGAGCGCCTGTCACGCCGTTCCTTTACCGTGGGTGTGCCGTCCGGTGTGCCACCATCTTCCCCGACCAGTTTCGCCGCCTGTGGAGGCCGTTTCCGGCGTCGGGAGAGTGATTTTGGCCGGAGAAGCCAAAAATCAACTCACCGTCGATCACGTCGATTCCGGCCACCGTTTTCGACACCGCCAGTCTCTTTCTTCTCCTTGAGCTCCGGTGAGTGTTATTCTAGCTTTGGTTTGAGCTAAAATGGTCTAGAATTGCTTAGTTTTCGATTTGTCAAATTCGGCCTATTAGGGTTTTTGATTTTTTTCGAATTGTTCTTGATTGATTCATGCTTAATTCCTTCACAAATGTTGTTCCTAGTAGCTTAATCTTCATGTATGAATTTTTGTAGAATTTTTGGAGATTGTTTGGATTTTTGGGTATTTTTGAATATTTTAATATTATTTTCTAATTTTCGGAAATTAATTATTTAAATTATGAAATTGGAGTTTATGGTTAAATTAGGTGTTGAAATGAATTATAGGAATTTATTTGGAATTTTTATGAATTTCTAAGTATTTATTTTTAATTATTGAAGTTTATGTAATTTTGGAAAAATTAGGTTAAATGTGTTTTTAATGGAAATTAATTGGTTAATTGAGTTTAAATATTGATATTATTGATAAATATGTTGAGAAAATTAATTTTGGGTAATTGTATGATTTTTGGTGAATTTTTGAAGTAATTTAAGTATATTTATATATATAGGGGTATTTTGGTAATTTTACCCTAAATTCTCTAAAAATGTAATTTAATTGGTTTTAATATTTATTTAAGGTATAAAAATGATTTCTACAAAATATTTGGTATTTTTAACTAATTAAAACTATTTTTCGTGAATTATTTTCAATTATATATATAATATACGGTTTTTCTAATAAAATGAGTTTTAATCGGTTTTTATAGTGTTTCAAGGTCAATTATGTAATTTCTACCTATGAAAATGTATTTCTGTGATTTACGGATATTTTTGGTATTTCCTGAATTATTCTGTGTTTGTGGACCCCGGTCGGTGGATTGTAGTTTGGAGTCCGACCGTGGGATTTTAATTGTGTTGAGCTTGTATTTCGAAGTGTGTTTCTTTGCAGGGTCGGCTCTACTCTTTTGAGTAGAGAGATGTCCGTTTTACAGGGGAGGTTCTGTCGAATTTTCGATAGAATTCTCGTAAAACGTGATGTCCAGTCGAACCCTAATTCTGTTTCTGTATTTTAATACTCTAGATTGAATTCTAGGATTTCTATTAGGGTTATTCTGATGTCGATTACTTATTTCTTGTTTAGTTGCGCCGAGACCGAGGGCTAGTGGACCAGGCCCGTCGGACCTGTCTCGTGGAGCGCATTAGGTGAGTTACTATATTATATATATATGCTTAGGATGCATGATTTAGAAAATGCATGTTTTATTTTGACTGAATATGCATAAATAATGTGATTTATATTCAAGTATATTTTTGGTATATTTTTGGTATATAATAAATTATATACATGTTTTGTTAATAAAATATATTTAAAATGTTTTTAAATATATTTTTAGTTTAATTTATGATTTGATTGAATTTATTCGACGTATATATACTCGAAATATACCTGGTTTATGTTTGGTATATTTCTGGTATATATATGGTTTATATTGTTGTTTTATTTAAATTCATGCATCATTTAATTGTGAATGAATGTTTTATTATTTATTAATGAAGGATATCAATAGAACGTGCTACCTAGTGGGCAGCACTAGGACCGAGTACGTACCGGTACGCCAATAGCTTTAGGCTATATTACTAACTATTTGTGGATATTGATTTGATTATGATTATTGATATGTGTGAGATGTGGTTTGGGTGTGATTGCTAGAGCTCGGTTGACCAAGTGTCTCGGGGCCAATCACACTGGCAGTTAGACTGCTAGAGCTCGGTTGACTTAGTGTCTCGGGGCCAGTCTACTATCCAAATGGATTAAGTGGATATATTTGGAATAAGTGAGCCTGTATGGCCAGAGTGTTGTTTAACACTATTTTCTGAGGTTGCGATATTCTAGGGTTCTATGTGATCCTTCATAAATTGGGATTTTTCAGTAAAATATATAAAAATGATTTTTCTGCATTTGTGTGTATTTGCCTGTATATATATTAGATATATATATACTGTTGACTGTATGCATAGTCATTTAGAGTGTATGTATATATATTATAGTAATTCACTCAGTGAGGTCTGACTCCCCTCCGTTGACTATTTTTCAGGAGAGTCAACTTCCTCAGACCTCAGTAGCAGGTCGATACGTCGGATTTCTTCCGCCCCGGCTTCTTTATGTAAATTGTCTACTTGAGTCTTATTGATTTTATCTAGACACTGCAGTAGTTGTAAATTACAGTATTGGATTTCATATACTTTATTTTAAAGGAGATATATTATGTTAAAACTGGATTGTATTAAAAAGATTTTATGTATGAGATGAGATTTTTATTTAATCCAGTTGATATGGATGATATTGTGATATTTCAAATTTTTATTTCCGCTGCATATATATTATATGGTTATTGTTATTGCATGATTTATTTTTTATTTAGGCTTGCTACGAGTTCCGAATTCGAAAGAATTCCCGTTCCCTAGCGCCGGTCATGACTCCTGTTTTGGGTCGTGACAAAGTTGGTATCAGAGCGAAGTTCGTTTCAGAGTGGAGTTCTGTGTCAGGGCTTAGTTATGTGAGTTGTGGCCCTAGTTTTAAAGTTGTGTTTTCTGTTGGACTACTACAGTGTATTAGGTTCGAGTATGTCTTGATGAGTATTCCTTGCTGTAGTTTTCAGCATTATTCCTCCGTTGTCTGTTTTGTCTGAATCTTTCCGTTTGTCTTTTCAGAATGAGGAGGCGAGCGCGTGTCGCTCCACCGGTCGTTGAGGCCGAGGATGATGAGTCTTTTCAGGATGAGGTTTTACCTCCTGAGCCGCCAGTTAGGCGTAGAGGTCGTGGCAGGGGTAGACCTCGAGGAGCGGCAGGTCGCCGTAGGCAGAGAGAGTTACAGGACGAGGAGCCTGTTGAGCCTGAGTTTGATATTCCTGTTCCTCCAGTTGTTCAGCCTGTTCAGCCTGCCTATCAGCAGGGTATGTCTGACCCTGAGGCAGCTTTGTTCTATGCCAGAGTTGGCAGGATTGCTTTTGATGGTACTTCTGATCCTTTAGATTTTCTGCATGCGATTGAGACTAGGACTCGGACTGCTCATACCGAGTACCAGCGGATCATGATTGTCGAGTTGTCTGTCGAGGGACCAGCTTTAGATTGGTTTATTCAGATGATCCAGCCCTTTATGATGACGATGACATGGGCTCAGTTTCGAGAGCGATTCATGAGGAGATTTTGTCCAGAGCCTCTTCGTTTGAGTTATCGTCTCCGTTTGACTAGTATTTCTCGTGGAGATCGATCTGTAGAGGAGTATACCCGAGAGTTTCTTCGTCTGGGTAGATATGCTGAGGATCTGATGCGAGATCAGTATTTCGCTGTTACTACGTATGTTACTGGTTTGGGTTCAGCTTTTATCGGTATGCCTACAGCAGGTCTTACTCTGGAGTCTGTGATTGAGCTAGCTAAAGAGATCGAGCTGAGATTAGTTAGGCAGGGAGCGATGCCTGATTACTACCAGTTGGGAGTTCAGTCGAGTGGATCGCAGGCTACTCCGTATTCGAGTTTTCATGTTGGTTCGAGTAGTCAGCAGCGAGGTTCGACTCAGCAGAGTCAGAGACAGCAGCAGCGAGTGCATCGGAGTAGTAGACATGGCCGTGGAGGTCAGCGTAGATCGTTTAGATTTGGGTCAGGTGCTTCGAGTAGCAGCAGTGGTCGTAGTTCTGGATCAGCGGCCAGTGTTTGTCAGACTTGTGGTAGAGTCCATCAGGGACCGTGTTATCTGACACCACTGACATGTTTCAGATGCGGACAGACAGGACATTTTGCCAGATCATGTCCTTATTCTGGGTATCAGCAGCAGCAGATTCCGCGATTCCCACAGCAGTCGATTGCTAGTGCAGCACCCGTGCCATTTCAGTTGCCACCAGCCCAGCATCAGAGTTCTACTCAGTTTGTTCCACAGCAGAGTCGTGGTAGAGGTACTAGAGGAGGTGCCAGAGGTGTTGGCCAGGCTTCTACCAGTCAGCAGGGAGGTCGAGGTCAGGCCAGAGTCTTCCATCTGACTCAGCAGGATGCTCAGGCATCTAATGCAGTCGTGGCAGGTATTCTTTTTGTTTGTTACCTGGATGCTTTGGTTTTGTTTGATCCGGGTGCCACACATTCGTTTGTTTCTCCTATTTTTGCTTCTAAATCTTGTTGGCAAGCTTCGAGGATGGCTTTTCCTTTGTCTATTGCCACTCCTCTGAGCGATTCCTTGGACGACGATATTATTCTTTCTGGTTGTCCAGTTCTCGTGGAAGATAGAGAATTATCCGCCGATTTGATTTTGTTGGATGTGATGGAGTTCGATGTTATTTTGGGAATGGATTGGTTATCTCAGCACTTTGCCGTGGTAGATTGCAGGAATAAGGAGGTGACTTTTAGAATTCCTGGTGAAGAAGATTTTAAGTTTGTTGGTGATAGGAGTTCAGCACCTCAGAATCTTATTTCTATTATTACGGCTAGGAAGTTGTTGAGGAAAGGTTGTCAGGGATATTTGGCATTGGTCAGGGATATGTCAGTGGAGAAGTTGTCACTCACAGATGTTCCTGTTGCTTGTGAGTTTCCTGATGTTTTTCCCGAGGAGTTGCCAGGTTTACCACCTCATAGAGAGATTGAGTTCTGTATTGATGTGGTTCCAGGTACTACTCCTATATCTATGCCACCCTATCGTATGGCTCCTGCAGAGTTGAGAGAGTTGAAGGAGCAGTTGCAAGAGTTGTTGGAGAAAGGTTTTATTAGACCTAGTGTTTCCCCTTGGGGTGCACCAGTCTTGTTTGTGAAGAAGAAGGATGGTACCCTGAGACTGTGCATTGACTATAGAGAGCTGAATAAGGTGACAGTGAAGAACAAGTATCCTCTCCCGAGGATTGATGATTTGTTTGATCAGCTCCAGGGTGCACAATTCTTTTCTAAGGTCGACTTGAGGTCAGGTTACCATCAGCTGCGGATTAGTGAAGCTGATATTCCTAAGACAGCATTCCGCACTAGATATGGCCATTATGAGTTTCTGGTGATGTCTTTTGGTTTGACTAATGCACCAGCAGCTTTTATGGATCTGATGAACAGAGTATTCAGACCGTATGTGGATCAGTTTATAGTAGTCTTCATTGATGATATACTAGTATATTCGAGGAGTATGGAAGAGCATGTATATCACTTGAGGATTGTACTACAGACACTGAGAGATCATCAGCTTTATGCTAAATTCTCGAAGTGTGATTTCTGGATGGAGAGTGTTTCTTTTCTTGGACACGTAGTGTCTAAAGAAGGTATTCAGGTTGATCCACAGAAGGTTGAGGCAGTATCTGAATGGCCTAGACCCACTTCAGTTACTGAGATTCGGAGTTTTCTGGGTTTAGCCGGGTATTATAGGCGGTTTGTACAGGATTTTTCCAGGATTGCAGCCCCTATGACTCGCTTGACTCAGAAGAATGTTAGATTCGAGTGGTCAGAAGCTTATGAGAATAGTTTTCAGTTGTTGAAGGAGAAGTTGACCACAGCGCCAGTATTAGCTTTGCCTAATAGTGTGGATAAGTTCACAGTTTACTGTGATGCCTCTAGAATTGGTCTTGGTTGTGTGTTAATGCAGAATGGAAGGGTGATAGCCTATGCTTCGAGGCAGTTGAAGAAGCATGAGCAGAACTATCCCACACATGATCTAGAGATGGCTGCAGTGATCTTTGCTTTGAAGATTTGGAGACATTATCTGTACGGGGTGACTTGTGAGATATTTACTGATCACAAGAGCCTTAAGTACATTTTCCAGCAGCGAGATTTGAATCTGAGGCAGAGAAGATGGTTGGAACTGTTGAAGGACTATGATTGCGAGATTCTTTACCATCCGGGTAAAGCTAATGTGGTAGCAGATGCCTTGAGTAGGAAGTCCTCAGGTAGTCTTGCTCACATCAGTGTTGAGAGGAGACCATTGATCCAGGAATTGCATCTGATGGTGGATCAAGGTCTGATGATGAAGATCAGTAGATCAGGTGGACTGTTAGCTCAGTTTAAAGTACGATCTGTACTGAGGGATAGGATTAAAGCAGCTCAGAGCCGAGATCCTATTCTAGAAGAGCTTGCAGAGAATGTCAGAGCAGGGAAGTTCACTGATTTCACACTCGATGATGATGGTGTGTTGTGGATCAGTGGTAGATTGTGTGTTCCTGATGTGGATGATTTGAGAGAAGAGATTTTAGAGGAAGCACATTCTACAGCCTACAGCGTTCATCCAGGTGTTACTAAGATGTACCACAGTATCAGAGATTTATACTGGTGGGATGGATTGAAGAAGGATGTTGCTGATTATGTTGCTAAGTGCTTGACGTGTCAGCAAGTGAAAGCCGAACATCAGAAGCCTTCTGGGAAGCTTCAGCCTCTTCCTATTCCCGAGTGGAAGTGGGAAAGGATAGCTATGGATTTTGTGGTCGGTTTACCTCGTTCGAAGGATGGATACGATTCCATCTGGGTGATTGTAGACAGATTGACGAAGTCTGCACATTTCTTGCCTGTGAAAGCTACATATTCAGTTGCTAGATTGGCAAAGTTGTATGTGAAGCATATTGTGTGCCTTCATGGAGTACCTGTGTCCATTGTGTCAGATAGAGGTTCGGTGTTTACTTCTCGTTTTTGGCAGAAGTTGCAGGAAGCGATGGGCACTAGGTTAGATTTCAGTACTGCTTTTCATCCTCAGACAGATGGTCAGTCTGAGAGGACGATCCAGACACTGGAAGATATGTTGAGGATGTGTGTCTTGGATTTGGGAGGTAGCTGGGATGATCATTTGTCGCTTGTTGAGTTTGCATATAATAACAGCTACCATAGCAGTATTGGCATGGCACCATATGAGGCGTTGTATGAAAGGAAGTGTAGATCCCCGTTGTGTTGGGATGAGATTGGTGAGAGAGTTTTGACTGGACCAGAGATGGTTCAGGATGCTGCAGAGAAAGTCGCCGTGATCAAGCGTAGATTAGAGACCGCAGTTAGCAGACAGAAGAGTTATACGGATCCTAGGCGCAGAGATGTGGAGTTTCAGGTTGGAGATTTCATTTTTCTGAAAGTATCTCCGATGAAGGGTGTGATGAGATTTGGCAGGAAGGGTAAGTTAGCACCGAGATACATTGGACCGTTTGAGATTCTGGAGAGAATTGGCACTGTTGCATATCGGTTGGATTTGCCTCCGAGTATGTCACAAGTGCATCCAGTATTTCATATCTCAATGTTGAGGAAGTATATCTCGGATCCTTCACACGTGTTGCAGCCTGACAGTGTAGAAGTGAGTGAAGATTTGACTTTTGTGGAAGAACCTGTGGCGATCGTAGATTTTCAAGTTCGACAGTTGTGATCGAAGCAGATTCCGATGGTCAAGGTTCTGTGGCGTAGCGACAGAGTTGAAGAGCATACGTGGGAGACTGAAGCTGAGATGCGAGCTTCTTACCCGTATCTCTTTCCTTCTTGATCTTATCTTTTAGAATTCGGGGACGAATTCCTGTAAGGGGGGAAGACTGTAATATCCCGTGTTTTTAAAATAATTTTTACACAGTACCGGGATATGCAGAGTTAATGATTTCTGTATTTTATATGATATTTTTACGAGTTGATATGTATTTTAGACCTATTTTAATTACTGTGTTTTATATACAGTGTTTTACGTAAAATTTTCCCTGGACTTTCATTTTCGGGGAAATTTCCACGTAAACAATTTATTATTAATTATTTTAAAGGTATTTACGGACTTGCATGAACTCATACATATTTTTAAATTATTAAATAAAGCCTGTGTGTGTATATTTATTTAATTAGGGTTTATTAATTCCCTAATATTTTATTAAGTATTTAATTGTTTTATTGTTATTTAATTAATTTTATTTGGTATAAATTATTAAAATATTAATATTTTTATGTGTGTGGTGTATATTTGATGTGTGTAATTTAATATTATTTTAATATATAGTATAAAGTATATATATATACATATATACATTAAAAATCAAAAGAATTTGCAAAATTACCATTTTGCCCCCGACTCCTTCCTTTCTTCTCCGACCGTTCCTCGCCGTTCCGAGCGCCTGTCACGCCGTTCCTTCACCGTGGGTGTGCCGTCCGGTGTGCCACCATCTTCCCCGACCAGTTTCGCCGCCTGTGGAGGCCGTTTCCGACGTCGGGAGAGTGATTTTGGCCGGAGAAGCCGAAAATCAACTCACCGTCGATCACGTCGATTCCGGCCACCGTTTTCGACACCGCCAGTCTCTTTCTTCTCCTTGAGCTCCGGTGAGTGTTATTCTAGCTTTGGTTTGAGCTAAAATGGTCTAGAATTGCTTAGTTTTCGATTTGTCAAATTCGGCCTATTAGGGTTTTTGATTTTTTTCGAATTGTTCTTGATTGATTCATGCTTAATTCCTTCACAAATGTTGTTCCTAGTAGCTTAATCTTCATGTATGAATTTTTGTAGAATTTTTGGAGATTGTTTGGATTTTTGGGTATTTTTGAATATTTTAATATTATTTTCTAATTTTCGGAAATTAATTATTTAAATTATGAAATTGGAGTTTATGGTTAAATTAGGTGTTGAAATGAATTATAGGAATTTATTTGGAATTTTTATGAATTTCTAAGTATTTATTTTTAATTATTGAAGTTTATGTAATTTTGGAAAAATTAGGTTAAATGTGTTTTTAATGGAAATTAATTGGTTAATTGAGTTTAAATATTGATATTATTGATAAATATGTTGAGAAAATTAATTTTGGGTAATTGTATGATTTTTGGTGAATTTTTGAAGTAATTTAAGTATATTTATATATATAGGGGTATTTTGGTAATTTTACCCTAAATTGTCTAAAAATGTAATTTAATTGGTTTTAATATTTATTTAAGGTATAAAAATGATTTCTACAAAATATTTGGTATTTTTAACTAATTAAAACTATTTTTCGTGAATTATTTTCAATTATATATATAATATACGGTTTTTCTAATAAAATGAGTTTTAATCGGTTTTTATAGTGTTTCAAGGTCAATTATGTAATTTCTACCTATGAAAATGTATTTCTGTGATTTACGGATATTTTTGGTATTTCCTGAATTATTCTGTGTTTGTGGACCCCGGTCGGTGGACTGTAGTTTGGAGTTCGACCGTGGGATTTTAATTGTGTTGAGCTTGTATTTCGAAGTGTGTTTCTTTGCAGGGTCGGCTCTACTCTTTTGAGTAGAGAGATGTCTGTTTTACAGGGGAGGTTCTGCCGAATTTTCGATAGAATTCTCGTAAAACGTGATATCCAGTCGAACCCTAATTCTGTTTCTGTATTTTAATACTCTAGATTGAATTCTAGGATTTCTATTAGGGTTATTCTGATGTCGATTACTTATTTCTTGTTTAGTTGCGCCGAGACCGAGGGCTAGTGGACCAGGCCCGTCGGACCTGTCTCGTGGAGCGCATTAGGTGAGTTACTATATTATATATATATGCTTAGGATGCATGATTTAGAAAATGCATGTTTTATTTTGACTGAATATGCATAAATAATGTGATTTATATTCAAGTATATTTTTGGTATATAATAAATTATATACATGTTTTGTTAATAAAATATATTTAAAATGTTTTTAAATATATTTTTAGTTTAATTTATGATTTGATTGAATTTATTCGACGTATATATACTCGAAATATACCTGGTTTATGTTTGGTATATTTCTGGTATATATATGGTTTATATTGTTGTTTTATTTAAATTCATGCATCATTTAATTGTGAATGAATGTTTTATTATTTATTAATGAAGGATATCAATAGAACGTGCTACCTAGTGGGCAGCACTAGGACCGAGTACGTACCGGTACGCCAATAGCTTTAGGCTATATTACTAACTATTTGTGGATATTGATTTGATTATGATTATTGATATGTGTGAGATGTGGTTTGGGTGTGATTGCTAGAGCTCGGTTGACCAAGTGTCTCGGGGCCAATCACACTGGCAGTTAGACTGCTAGAGCTCGGTTGACTTAGTGTCTCGGGGCCAGTCTACTATCCAAATGGATTAAGTAGATATATTTGGAATAAGTGAGCCTGTATGGCCAGAGTGTTGTTTAACACTATTTTCTGAGGTTGCGATATTCTAGGGTTCTATGTGATCCTTCATAAATTGGGATTTTTCAGTAAAATATATAAAAATGATTTTTCTGCATTTGTGTGTATTTGCCTGTATATATATTAGATATATATATACTGTTGACTGTATGCATAGTCATTTAGAGTGTATGTATATATATTATAGTAATTCACTCAGTGAGGTCTGACTCCCCTCCGTTGACTATTTTTCAGGAGAGTCAACTTCCTCAGACCTCAGTAGCAGGTCGATACGCCGGATTTCTTCCGCCCCGGCTTCTTTATGTAAATTGTCTACTTGAGTCTTATTGATTTTATCTAGACACTGCAGTAGTTGTAAATTACAGTATTGGATTTCATATACTTTATTTTAAAGGAGATATATTATGTTAAAACTGGATTGTATTAAAAAGATTTTATGTATGAGATGAGATTTTTATTTAATCCAGTTGATATGGATGATATTGTGATATTTCAGATTTTTATTTCCGCTGCATATATATTATATGGTTATTGTTATTGCATGATTTATTTTTTATTTAGGCTTGCTACGGGTTCCGGATTCGAAAGAATTCCCGTTCCCTAGCGCCGGTCATGACTCCTGTTTTGGGTCGTGACAAAGTTACAAGAAGCAATGGGCACTAGGTTGGACTTCAGTATTTCTTTTCATCCTTAGACAGATGGCCAGTCTGAGAGGACGATCCAGACACTATATTATATATTGAGGATGTGTGTCCTGGATTTGGGAGGTAGCTGGGATGATCATGGAGTTTGCATATAATAACAACTATCATAGTAGTATTGGCATGGCATAATATGAGGCATTGTATGGAAGGAAGTGTAGATCCCCTCTGAGTTGGGATAAGATTGGGGAGAGAGCTTTGACTAGACCTGATATGGTTCAGGATGCTGTAGAGAAAGTCGTCATGATTAAGCACAGATTAGAGACCGCAGTTAGTAGGCAGATGAGCCATGTGGATCCTAGGCACAGAGATGTGGAGTTTCAGATTGGAGACTATGTTTTTCTGAAGGTGTCTCCGATGAAGGGTGTTATGAGATTTAGCAGGAAGGGTAAGTTGGCATCGAGATATATTAGACCATTTAAGATTCTGGAGAGAGTTGGCACTGTTGCATATCAGTTGGCTTTGCCTCTGAGTATGTCACAGGTGCATCCGGTGTTTCATATCTCGATGCTGAGGAAGTATATTTCAGACCCTTCACAGGTGTTGCAGCCTGACAGTGTAGAAGTGAGTGAAGATTTAACATTTGTGGAAGAACCTGTGGCGATCGTTGACTATCAAGTTCGACAGTTGCAGTTGAAACAGATTCCGATGGTTAAGGTTCTGTGGTGTAGCAACAGAGTTGAGGAGCATACGTGGGGGACTGAAGCTGAGATGTGAGCTTCTTACCCGTATCTCTTCCCTTATTGATCTTGTAATCATTCTTTTCTAGAATTCAGGGATGAATTCTTGTAAGGGGGGAAGACTGTAATATCCTGAGTTTTTAAATATTTTTATACTGCATCAGGATATGCAGTGTTAATAATATTTTTATGTATTTATAATATTTTATGAGTTTGTTATTTGTTTAAAGCTAATTTTAATTATTTTACATTATTTTAAGTACTTTACATAAAATTTTCCCGGAAATTGTATTTTCGGGGAAATTGACATGTAAATAATTTAATATTAATTATTTTAAATAGATTTATGCATTTGCATGAGTTCATGCATTATTTTAATTGTCGTACTAAATATATACATATACATGTATATATATATACACATATTTAATAATAATTTAGGGCTTAGTAATTATTTTAATTATGTATGTATATATATATATATATATATATATATATATATATATATATATATATATAAATTATTTTTAAAGTGTGTGGTGTAGAATTTTTGAATATAAAATTATTATATTAATGTATAAATTATTAAAATTACTATAATGTATATATATATAAACTTTAGCATATTTACCAAAACTGCCCCTGACTTCTCTTCACCATCATCGATCGATTTCCACCATCACCACCGTCTATCACGTCGTTTCTTCACCGTCGGTGTGCCACCTTCGTCCTTAGCCTGTTCCGCCGCCAGCAACGCCCGTTTCAGGTGTCGGAGGAGCTCGAAATCGCCAAAAAGCTGAAACTCCTTCTCACTATCGATCAACGTATTTTCGGCTACCATTTTCGACACCACCAGTCTCTATCTTCTCCTTGAGCTCCGATCAGTGTGATTCCAAGCTTTGTTTCACTTAAAATAGTCTAGATTTCCCTAGGTTTTGATTTTTCAATTTCGGCCTATTAGGGTTCTTGATTTTTTTGAGCTTTAATTTGATTGATTTATGAAAACTTCCTTCACAAACTTTGATCCTTATAGCTCAATCTATACTTTGTAATTTTTGTGGAATTTTTGGATTTTATTTTGATTTTTGGGTATTTTTGATCATTTTATTATTATTTTCTAATTTTTGAAAATTAATTAATTAAATTATGAAATTGTGTTTTATGGTAAATATAGGTGTTGAAATGAATTATAGAAATTTATTTGTAATTTTTGTGAATTTTTATGTATTTATTTTGAATTTATTTAGTTTATGTAATTTTGAAAAATAGGGTTAATTGGGTGTTTAATTGAAATAAATTGGTTAATTGAGTATATTTGTTGATATTATTGAAATATATGTTGAGAAAATTAATTTTGTGCAATTATATTATTTTTGTTGAATTTTTGGATTTATTTTAGTAAATTTATATATATAGGGGTATTTTGGTAATTTTACACTAAATTGGCTAAAAATGTAATTAAATTGATTTTAATAGTTATTAGGGTATAAAAATGATTTCTAAAATTTTTTTAGTATTTTTAACTAATTAAAACTATTTTTTGTAAATTATTTTCAAATTATATATAATATATGATTTTTTTAATAAAATGAGTCTTCATCGGTTTTTAATGTGTTTTAGGGTTAATTAAGTAATTTGAATTTATAAAATGTATTTTTATTATATAAGGGTATTTTCGGTATTTCTATAGCATTCTGTGAATTGTGGACCTCGGTCGGTGATTTGTAGTTTGGAGTCCGACCGAGGGATTTTAGTTGTGAATATTGTGTTATTTCGAAGTGTGTTTCTTTGCAGGACCGACTCTACTCTTTGAGTAGAGAGATGTTTGTTTTACAAAGGAGGTTCTGTCGGATTTTTGGTAGAATTCTCGTAAAATGTGATATCCGGTCGAACTATAATCCTAATTCTACGTCTAGTATTCTAGATCGAGTTTTTAGAACTTCTGTTAGATTTATTATGATTTCTATCATTATTTGTTTGTTTAGTTGCGCTGAAATCGAGGTCTAGTGGATTAGGCCCGTCGGACCCATCTTGAGGAGCGCAATAAATAGTGAGTTGTTATTTTATATATATATATATATGCTCTAAGGTGCATGATTTTAGAAATATATGTTTTATTTGATTAAATATGCATAAATGATTTAATTAGTACTTAAGTTTATTTTTGGTTTATTTTTGATATATTTTAAATTATATGCATGCTTTATTAAACATTTATATTTAAAATATTTTTAAATATATATTTACTTTATTTTACGATTATATTGGATTTATTTGACGTATATATACTCGAAATATACCTGGTTTATTTTTGGTATATTTCTAGTATATATATGGTTTATATTGTTATTTATTTCAAATTCATGCATCATTTATTTATGAATGTATGTTTTATATTTTAATGAAGGATATCAATAGAACGTGCTACCTAGTGGGCAGCACTAGGACCGAGTACATACCAGTACGCTTATAGCATTTATATATATATATATATATATATATATATATAAAAGTTAGTTAATTTATAAATCGTGCCACTCACCCCCTTCCTCCTTTTTCCCAACGTCCCTCCTCCTCTCTCCGCTGCCAGATGTCGTTCCCTCTCTATCACTGTGCTTCCCGGCATGCCTCCACCATTTCCAGCCTGCTCCGCCGCCTTCTTCCTCCATTTCCGGCGTGGTTTGGCTGTTTCTTGGCTAGAAAATTGAAAATCAATATTAACTCTGTTCTCCTTCATCCGGCCACCATTCTTGATGATTCCGGTGTGGTTTTGCTCCTAGAACTCCCTAGAAGTCAATTCTAAGCTCTTGGAAGCTTGGAAACTTGAATTGGTAAGGATTTAAGCTTGGTTTTGAATTTGGCCACTTTTACTTTTCAATTTATTTTTGAACTTCAATCTTGATGATTCAAGCTTACTTCCTTTACAAAAGTTGCTCCTAGTAGCTCAATCTACATCCTGTAATTTTTGTAGAATTTTTGGAGTTTATTTTGAATTTTGTGAATTTTTGATTATTTTATTAATATTTTCTAATTTTCATAAATTAATTAAATAATTTGTGAAATTGTGATTTATGGTGTTTATAGAGGTTGAAATGAATTTTAGAATTTAATTTGTAATTTTTGTGATTTTCGTGTAATTATTATAATTTTATTTAGTTTAGGTGAATTTTTGGAAAATTAGGTTAAATAAGTATTTTGTTAAAATTAATTGGTTAATTGAGTATAATTATTGATTTTATTGAATTATATGTTGAGAAATTAATTTTTGATAGTGAATTTTTGAATAATTATTGTATGTTATGTGAATTTATATATATTAGGGGTAATTTGGTTGAATATTAAGTTAAATTGGTTTTAATAATTGTTTGAGGTATAAAAATGATTGTTACAAATTATTTTGTATTTTTTTACTAATTAAAACTATTTTTCAAAATTTATTTTCAAATAATATATATTATACTATTTTTATAAATAAATGAGTTTTTAATGATTTTTAATATTTTTTTAGGCTAATTATGTAATTTGGATTTATAAAATGAATTTTGGTTAATATTTGTGAATTTATCGAGAATTTTTTATTTTTAATAATATTTTATTAAAATTAGGATTTTTAGGTAAAAATCGGTAAAATAAATATTTTTAGCGTTTAAATCCCTAAATTGCTATATGTTGATAAATAAAGGGTATTTTCGGTATTTTTAAAATTTATGTATTCTGTGTATATCTCGTGAATTGTGAATCTCGATCGGTAGAATCGTAGTTTGGGAGTCCGACCGTGTCACGACCCAAAACAGGGGCCATGACCGGTGCTAGGGAATGGGAATTCTTTCAAATCCGGAACCCGTAGCAAGCCTAAAAATAAAATAAAATAAAACATGCAATAATATTAATAACATAATTAAAAATATTGTGCAGTGGAAATAAAATCATAAATAATTAAATAATAATCCACCAAGGGATTTAAATCAACAACTCATCTCGAATATATATAAATAAGCTTTTAACACAAATCCAGTTCAAATATTAAAGTATATAACTCATACGAATATAATACAATATCCTTTTTCAATGTTTACAACTACTGCAGTGTCTGGATTAATAAAAATAAAACTCAAGTGAGCAGTTTACATAATGAAGCCGGGGCAGAAGAAATCCGATGTAAGGGTCTGCTACTGAGGTCTGATGATGACGACTCTCCTGAAAAATAGTCAACGGAGGGGAGTCAGACCTCACTGAGTGAATTACTATAATATATATACATGCATACTAAATGACAAGGCACACAGTCAATAGTATATATATTACATATGTATACAAGCAAATACACACAGATGCAATAAAATCATTTTATATATTTTTATTGAAAATCACTGTTTATGAAGGATCAAATAGAACCCTAGAAAATCGCAACCTCAAAACAGTGTTAGACAACACTCTAGCCATACAGGCTCACTTATTGCAAATATATTCACTTATTCCATTTGGACAGTAGATTGGCTCTGAGACACTAAGTCAACCGAGCTCCAACAGTCTGACTGTCAGTGTGATTGGCCCTGAGACACTTGGTCAACCGAGCTACAACAATCACATTCCCAATTCATATCTCACACATCAAATAATCAAATCCAATCAATATCCACAAATGTTTAGTAACATAGCCTAAATGCTATCAGCGTATCGGTACGTACTCGGTCCTAGTGCTGCCCACTAGGTAGCACGTTCTATTGATATCCTTCATTAAAATATAAAACATACATTCATAAAAATAAATGATGCATGAATTTAAATAAAATAGCAACATAAACCATATATATACTAGAAATATACCAAAAGTAAACCAGGTATATTTTGAGCATATAGACGTTAAATAAATCCAACTAAATTACAAAATAAACTAGAAATATATTCAAAAACATTTTAAGAATAATTTATTAATAAAACATGCATATAGCTTGAAAATATACCAAAAATATACCAAAAGTAAACTAAAATTAAACTTAAGTACTAATTAAACCATTATACATATTTAATCAAAATAAAACATATATTTCTAAAATCATGCACCCTATAGCATATATATATATAATAGCAACTCACAAATTATTGCGCTCCTCGAGATGGGTTCCACGAGCCTGGTCCACTAGGCCTCGGTCTCGGTGCAACTAAACAAACAAACGACAACAGAAATCATAATAAATCTAACAGAGGCTCTAAAGACTCGATCTAGAATACTAGAGACAGAACTAGGATTAGAACTCGACCGGACATCACGTTTTACGAGAATTCTATCAAAAATCCGGCAGAGCCTCCCCTGTAAAACGGACATCTCTCTACTCAAAGAGTAGAGTCGGCCCTACAAAGAAACACACTTTGAAATACACACAAAACACAACCACAATCCCTCGGTCGGACTCCAAACTACAAATCACCGACCGAGGTCCACAATTCACGAAATATTTACAAAATATCAAAAATACCCTTATATACTAAAAATACATTTTATAAGTAGAAATTACGTAATTAACCCTAAAACACAGTAAAAACCGTAAAAGCTCATTTATTTTGAAAAAAATCGTATATTATATATATAATTGAAAATAATTTACGAAAAATAGTTTTAATTAGTTAAAAATACTAAATAATTTTTGGAAATCATTTTTATACCCTAAATAACTATTAAAACTGATTTAATTACATTTTTAGCCAATTTAGGGTAAAATTACCAAAATACCCCTATATATATAAATATACTAAAATAAATCCAAAAATTCACCAAAAATAATATAATTACTCAAAATTAATTCTCTCAACATATATTTCAATAATATCAATAAATATACTCAATTAACCAATTTATTTCAATTAAACACATAATTAACCCTATTTTTCAAAATTACATAAACTAAATAAATTCAAAATAAATACATAAAAATTCATAAAAATTACAAATAAATTCCTATAATTAATTTCAACACCTATATTTACCATAAAACATAATTTCATAATTTAATTAATTAATTTTCAAAAATTAGAAAATAATAATAAAATAATAAAAAATACCCAAAAATCAAAATAAATTCCAAAAATTCTAAAAAAATTCCATCATGAAGATTAGCTACTAGGATCAAAGTATGTGAAGGAATTTTTCATGAATCAATCAAATTGAAGCTCAAAAAAATCAAGAACCCTAATAGGCCAAAATTGCAAAAATAAAACCTAGGCAAATCTAGACCATTTTAAGTGAAACAAAGCTTGGAATCACACTCATCGGAGCTTAAGGAGAAGATAGAGATTGATGGTATCAAAAACGGTGGCCGAAAACGCTGTGAATGACGGTGGCTTCAAGTTTCTATCTTTCGGCCAAAACAGGCTTCAAACGGCACCAGAGAAGGAAGAGAAGGTGGCGGAGCTGGCTAAGGATGAAGGTGGCACGTCGGGAGGCACACCGATGGTGAAGAATGGCGTGACAGGCAGCGGTGATGTGGTTGGACGATCGGGGAAGGATAGGGAGTCGGGGGTAGTTTTTGTAATTTGGCAAACTATATATATATATATATATATATATATATATATATATTAATAAATTTAATAATTTATATTAAAATATATTAATATTATACTTAGAAAAATTACACACCACATAATTTAAAAATAATTAATATATATACATATACACATATTAATTAATTAATCAAAATTAATCTATATAATATATATAAATATACATAATTAAAATAATTACTAAACCATAATTTAATTTAAATACGTATACATACATGTATATGTATATATTTCAATATGACTCTTAAAAAAAATCATCCATGAACTCATGCAATTTCGTAAATCTATTTAAAATAATTAATATTTAATAATTTACGTGTCAATTTCCCCGAAAATACAATTCTCGGGAAAATTTTATGTAAAGTACTTAAAAAAATATCAAACAATTAAAATTAGTTGTAATTAAATAACAACTCATAAAAATATCATAAGTATATACAAAATTATTAACACTACATATCCCAATGCAATATAAAAATATTTAGAAAAACTTGGGATATTACAAACTGAGGGGTTGTGTGATTATATATACTTGAAGTGTGTTTTCTTACAGGACCGGCTCTACTTTTTGAGTAGAGAGATATCTGTTTTACAGGAGAGGTTGTGCCAAATTTTCGATAGAATTCTCATAAAACATGACATTTGGTCAAATCCCTATTCCTAGTCTGTGTCTGGTGTTTTAGATCGAGTCTCTAGAATTTTGTTAGATTTATTTTGATTTCGTGTTGTCGTTTATTTGTTTAGTTATGCCGAGACCGAGGGCTAGTGGATCAGGTTCGTCGGATCTGTCTCGTGGAGCGCACAACTGTGAGTTGTTATTTTATATATACGTGTATTAGGATGCATATTTTTAGAAATATATGTTTTAATTTTATGAATTATGCATAAATGGTTTAATAAATGCTTAGGTATACTTTAGGTATATTTTAGTATATTTTTGGTATATTTTGAATTAAATACATGTTTTATCCATGATTTATACTTAAATTATTTTAAGTATATATATAGTTTATTTCTGGTTTATTTTGTAATTAAACTGAATTTGTTTGACATATATATACTTGAAATATACTTGGTTTATTTTTGGTATATTTCTAGTATATATATGATTTATATTGTCATTTTAATTAATGTCATGCATCATTTATTTTATGAATGTATGGGTTTATTTTTAAATGAAGGATATCAATAGAACGTGCTACCTAGTGAGTAGCACTAGGATCGAGTACGTACCGGTACAATGATAGAATTTAGGTTAAATTACTAACCTATTTATGGATATTGATTGGATTGCTTTGATTGATGGGAGATATGATTTGAGAGTGTGATTTCTGGAGCTCGGTTGACCAAGTGTCTTGGGGCCAACCACATTGATAGTCAGACTGCTGGAGCTTGGTTGCCTTAGTGTCTCGCGGCCAGTCTACTGTCCAAATGGAACAAGTGAATTTATTTGAAATAAGTGAGCCTGTATGACTAGAGTGTTGTTTAACACTATTTTAGGTTGCGATCATTTAGGGTTCTATTTGATCCTTTATAAACATATATTATTTTTAGTATTATATAAAATGATTTTTACTGCATCTGTGTGTATTTGCATGTATATATATTTATTATATATACTATTGAATGTGTGCATTTGTTATTTAGTTATACATGTATATATATTATAACAATTCACTTAGTGAGGTCTGACTCCCCTCCGTTGATTCATTTTTCATGAGAGTCTTCGTCCTCGGACCTTAGTAGTAGACCTTTACACCGGATTTCTTTTGCCCCGGCCTTATTGTGTAAACTGCTTATTTGAGTTTTATTTTGTATTCTGAACACTGCAGTAGTTAAGTTTGTGGGATGTATGTATTATATATGTTTGATATTTACATTTAAAATTTTGAACCGAGAAATTGTATTGAAAGATTTTATATATATATGAGATGGATTTTTGTTGTTAAATCAATGGATGAGTTATGTTATTACTTATGAGATTTTGTGGTAGAGGTAGACCATGAGGAGCGGCAAGTCGCTGTAGATAGAGAGAGATACAGGATGAGGAGACTATAGAGCCTGAGTACGAGGATGTTCCTGTACCTCTAGTAATTCAACCTGTTCAGCCTACCTATCAGCAAGGTATGTTTGTGTCATGACCCAAAACAGGGGCCATGACCGGCGCTAGGGAACGAGAATTCTTTCGAATCCGGAACCCGTAGCAAGCCTAAAAATAAAATAAATCATGCAATAATAACAATAACAATATTATATGCAGCGGAAATAAAAATCTTGAATATCATAATAACATTCTCATCACTGGATTTAAATCAAATCTCATCTCATATATATAAATCTTTCAGTACAAATCCAGTTTCAATATAATACATCTCTTTAAATAAAATACATGAAATCCCACACTTTAATTCACAACTACTGTAGTGTCTAGATTATAAAAATAAGACTCAAGTAAATAGTTTACACAAAGAAGCCGGGGCGGAAGAAATCCGGCGTATCGACCTGCTACTGAGGTCTGAAGAAGTTGACTCTCCTGAAAAATAGTCAACGGAGGGGAGTCAGACCTCACTGAGTGAATTACTATAATATATATACACACACGCTAAATGACAATGCATGCAATCAACAGTATATATATAATATGTATATATACAGGCAAATTCACACAGATGCAATAAAATCATTTTATATATATTTTATTGAAAATCATCTTTTATGAAGGATCACATAGAACCCTAGAATATCGCAACCTCGAAAATAGTGTTAGACAACACTCTAGCCATACAGGCTCACTTAATCCAAAGATATCCACTTAATCCATTTAGACAGTAGACTGGCCCCGAGACACTAAGTCAACCGAGCTCCAGCAGTCTAACTGCCAGTGTGATTGGCCCCGAGACACTTGGTCAACCGAGCTCCAACAATCACACCTCCAAACCATATCTCACACATCAAATAATCATATTCAATCGATATCCACAAATAAGTTAGTAATATAGCCTAAATACTATAGGCGTATCGGTACGTACTCGGTCCTAGTGCTGCCCACTAGGTAGCACGTTCTATTGATATCCTTCATCATTAATAATATAAAACATTCATTCACAAAAATAAATGATGCATGAAGTTCAATAAAATATCAACATAAACCATATATATACTAAAAATATACCAAAAGTAAACCAGGTATATTTCGAGTATATATATACGTCGAATAATTCCAATATAATACAGAATAAACTAAAATATACCAAAATATACATAAAAGCATTTTTAAGAATAATTTAGTTATACAACATGCATATAGTTGAAAATATACCAAAATATACCGAAAATAAACCTAAGTAATACTTAAATCATTTATGCATATTTTATTAAAATAAAGCATACTTTTCTAAAACATGCATCCTAAAGCATATATATATAGTATAGTAACTCACCTAATGCGCTCCACGAGATGGGTCCGACGGGCCTGGTCCACTAGCCCTCGGTCTCGGCGTAACTAAATAAGCAAATAACGACAGACATCAGAATAAACCTAATAGAAATCCTAGAATTTGATCTAGAGTATTAAATATAGAATCAAAATTAGGGTTCGATCGAATATCACATTTTACGAGAATTCTACCAAAAATTCAGCAGAACCTCCCCTGTAAAATGGACATCTCTCTACTCAAAGAGTAGAGCCGACCCTGCAAAGAAATACACTTCGAAAAACAAACACCACATCTCATTCACAACCTCTCGGTCGGACTCCAGACTACAATCTACCGACCGGGGTCCACAAACACATAACAATTCAGGAAATACCAAAAATACCCTTAAAACCTAAAAATACATTTTATAGGTAGGAATTACATAATTAACCTTTAAACACATTAAAAACCGATAAAAACTCATTTTATTTGAAAAACCGTATATTATATATATAATTGAAAATAATTCACGAAAAATAGTTTTAATTAGTTAAAAATACTAAATAATTTGTAGAAATCATTTTTATATCTTAAATAACTATTAAAACCAATTAAATTACATTTTTAGCCAATTTAGGGTAAAATTACCAAAATACCCTTATATATATAAATATACTAAAACTACTTCAAAAATTCACCAAAAATTATACAATTATCCAAAATTAATTTTCTCAACATATTTATCAATAATATCAATAATTAAACTCAATTAACCTATTAAATTCAATTAAAAACACATTTAACCCTAATTTCCCAAATTTACATAAACTTCAATAATTCAAAATAAATACATAGAAATTCATAAAAATTCCAAATAAATTCCTATAATTCATTTCAACACCTAAATTAACCATAAAACACAATTTCATAATTTAAATAATTAATTTCCTAAAATTAGAAAATAATATTAAATATTCAAAAATACCCAAAAATCCAAAAAATCTCCAAAAATTCCACAAAAATTCATACATGTAGATTAAGCTACTAGGATCAACATTTGTGAAGGTAGTTTCCATGAATCAATCAATTCGAAGCTCAAAAAATCGAAAACCCTAATGTGACCGAATTGAGTTTTAGCTCAAACCTCAAAATCCACTTGATTTCAGGCCGAAAGGAGCTTAGAATTGGAATCATCAGAGCTCAAGGAGTCGATGAAGATAGGCGGTGCACGAAATGGTGGCCGAAATAGTTATCGGCGATGAGAAGCTCAACTTGCTGCCATGGCGGATTCCGGGCGTTCCAGCGGGCTTCCGGCGGCCTGGTCACGTCGGAGAGGAAGAGGAAGGAAGGGGAAGGAGGTTGGCGGCAGCTGGTGGTGGCGAAGGGCGGTCCGGCGTGCTAGAACGGGAGGCGCAGTGAAGGTAGACGATCGGGAGAGAAGAAGGAGAGGGAGGGGCTAAACGGTAATTTGGCAAATCCTTTTGATTTTTAATGTATATATGTATATATATATACTTTACACTATATAATAAAATAATATTATATTATACACATTAAATATACACCACACACATAAAATTTAATATTTTAATAATTTATACTAAATAAAAATAATTAAATAACAATAAAACTAATAAATAATTAATAAAATATTAGGGTAATACTAAACCCTAATTAAATAAATATTGCACCCATAGGCTTTATTTATTATTTTAAAAATACGTATGAGTTCATGCAAGTCCGAAAATATATTTAAAATAATTAATAATAAATTATTTACGTGAAAATTTCCCCGAAAATGCAAGTCCCGGGAAAATTTTACGTAAAGTACTATAAATAATACACAATAATTAAAATAGGTTTTAAATACATATCAACTCGTGAAAATATCGTAATATATACAAAAATTATTAACACTGCATACCCCGGTACAGTGTAAAAATATTTTAAAAACACGGGATATTACAGTTTGACCCTGAGGCAGCTTTGTTTTATGCCAGAGTTAGCAGGATCGCTATTGATGGGACTTCCGACCCTCTAAACTTCCTACACGCGATTAAGACTAGGACTTAAACTGCTCACACTAAGTACCAGTGGATCATGATCGTCGAGCTATCAGTTGAGGGACCAGCCCTAGACTGGTCTATTCAGATGATCCAGTCGTACATGATGATGATGACTTAAGTTCAGTTCAAAGAGCGATTCATGAGGAGATTATGCCCAGAGCCACTTCGCATGAGTTATCAACTCCGATTGACCAATATTTCTCATGGTGACAGATTTGTTAAAGAGTATACTCGAGAGTTCCTTTGACTTGGCAGATATGCAGAGGATCTGATGCGAGACCAGTACTTCGCAGTCACCACATACATCACTAGATTGGGTTCTACATTTGCTGGTATGCCTACAGTGGGCCTTACTCTAGAGTCAGTGATTGAGTTGGCCAAGGAGATTAAGTTGAGGCTAGTCAAGTAGGGAGCTATGCCTGATTATTACCAGTTGGGTGTACAGTCAGGTGGATTCCAAACTACTCCGTACTCGAGTTTCTAGATTGGATCAAGTAGTCAGCAGAGAGGTCTAGCTCAGCAGAGTTAGAGACAGTAGCGGCAGGTACATCGGAGCAGTAAACATGGTCGTGGAGGTCAACGCAGACCATTTAGACTTGGGTCAAGTGCTTCGAGCAGCAGCAGTGGCTGTAGTTCTGAATCAGCTACCAGTGTTTGTCAGACCTGCGGCAGAGTCCATCAGGGACCATGTTATATGACACCATTGACGTGTTTCAGATGCGGGCAGATGGGACATTATGCTAGATCATGTCCCTATTTCGGGTATCAGCAGCCATAAATTCCAAGATTTCCTTAGCAGTCGATTACTAGTGCTGCACTCGTTCCTTTTTAGTTGCCTCCAGCCCAGAATCAGAGTTCTACTCAACTTGTTCCCCAGCAGGGTCGTGGTAGAGGTACTAGAGGAGGTGCCAGAGGTGTTGGCCAGGCTTCTACCAGCCAGCAGGGAGGTCGAGGACAGGCCAGAGTCTTTCATCTCACTTTACAGGATGCTCAAGCATCCAATGCAGTCGTGGCAGGTATTATTTCTATCTGTTACCTGGATGCATGGGTTTGTTTGATCCGAGTGCCACACATTCATTCGTTTCTCCTATTTTTGCTTCCAAGTCTTGTTGGCAAGCTTCGAGGATGGCTTTCCCTTTGTCTATCGCCACTCCTCTAAGTGATTCTTTGGACACCGATGTTGTTCTTTCTGGTTGTCCAGTTCTTGTTGGAGGTAGAGAATTATCTGTTGATTTGATTCTGTTGAATGTAATGGAGTTTGATGTCATTCTGGGTATGGATTGGTTATCTCAGTACTATGTCGTGGTGGATTGTCGGAGTAAAGAGGTGACTTTCAGAATTCTTGGTGAAGAAGAATTTAAGTTTATGAGTGATAGGAGTTCAGCACCTTAGAATCTCATTTCTACTATTACGGCTAGGAAGTTGCTAAGGAAAGGTTGTCAGGGATATTTAGCATTGGTCAGGGATACTTCAGTGGAGAAGTTTCCACTCACAGATGTTCCTGTTGCTTATGAGTTTCCTGATGTTTTTCCTGAGGAGTTGTCAGGTTTACCACCTCACAGAGAGATTGAGTTCTGTATAGATGTGGTTCTAAGCACTACCCCTATATCTATGCCACCCTACAGAATGGCTCCTGCAAAGTTGAAAGAGTTGAAGGAGCAGTTGTAAGAGTTGTTAGACAAGGGTTTCATTAGACCCAGTGTTTCTCCTTGGGGTGCACCAGTCCTGTTGTGAAGAAGAAGGATGGTACCCTGAGACTGTGCATTGACTACAGAGAGCTAAATAAGGTGACCATGAAGAACAAGTATTCTCTCCCGAGGATAGATGATTTATTTGTATGATAACCCTGGTTTTTAAATTATTTTATTAAATAATGAGATATGCAGTGTTAATAAAGTTTAAAAGTTATATTTAATTATTTTACTATTTTGTGATTTATCATTATTATTTTATGTTTAACTAAATTTTCTACGTAAATATTTTTATTTTGAACTTATTAATTTGGACATTTAAATTTTATTGTGTATATTTATATGTTCGGATAGTATTATTTAGCAATATTTAATTTAGTGCATTGTTATTTTAATATTATTAATTCTATTATTGTTTTATAAAATTTCATTATTTATTTTGTTAGAATTATCATTATTATTTAATGTTATTTGATTTATATTATTATTAATTTATGTTATGTATAGTACATGTGTATGTGTTATGTATATGTATGTATATATATATATATATATATATATATATACTTGCCAAAAACGCAGTCTTCTTCCTCCTCTCCACGCACGCATGTTCGAGCCACAACCGCTGCTGTGCCTCTCGTCGCACTTCACCGGACTGCCACCATCTCCTTCCTCCTTCTCCCTTCTTCTTCCTCGGTGCAGTCCGACGGCCAACAGCTCACCGGAGATAGTAGAAACGACAATAGCAGTTGATGGAGCTTCTCGCCGTCGTTCATTTTTCGATCATCTTTTTTCATGATCTTGGTGTTTATGAACTCCATGAGCACCGGTGAGCAAGAATTTAACCTCTGTTTTAGCTCAAATTCATCCATTGTTGTGTTTTCTTGAATTTTTGTTTTTGAGATTTTTAGGTTTTTTATTTTTTTTAGGTTGATTTTTATTGATTCAAGCAAACTCCCTTTGTAAATGATGATCATTATAGCTTGAGCTTCATGAATATATTTTTGTTATAATTTTTGGAATTTATTTTAATTTTGGTGAATTTTTTATTATTTTAATATCATTTAATGAATTTTTGTAAATAAATTAATTAAATTATGAAATTTGTTAAATTATTGTTATTAATTTTAGGTTGAGAAATTAATTTTTGAGAATTATTATATAATTTTTAGAAATATTTATAGTTTACATAAATTTTGGAATATTGAATTAAATGAGTATTTTGGTTGAATTTAAAGATTAATTGTGTGTTTGAGTTGATATTAAAATGTTATTTGATGATAAAATAATTTTTAGGAATTTATATTATTTTTATGGAATTTTATATAATTTATGTGTATTTTGGAATTAATAGATTAAATATGTATTTTTTTTATAGAAATTATTGGTTAATTAGGTGTATTTGTTGATTTTAGTGAATAATATGTTGAGGAAATAAATTTGGAGTAATTACATAATTTTTATTGAATTTTTGAATATTATTAGTATTTTATGTGTTTTTTTGTATATTAAGGGCATTTTGGTAATTTGGTAGTAATTTTGGTCAAATATTAAATTTAATTGGTTTTAATAATTATTTGAAGTATAAAAATAATTTTTATAAATTATTTACCATTTTTAACTAATTAATACTATTTTTCAAAAATTATATTCAAATTATATATAATATATTATTTTTGTAAATAAATGGGTTTTTAGTAACTTTTAGTATGTTTATGGATTAATTAAGTAATTTGGATTTAAAAAATGAATTTTTATTAATATTGGTGTATATTTTATTGTATCTTGTGGTGAATTGTGGACCTCGGTCGGGGAAAATTTGTCACGACCCAAAATAGGGGCCATGACCGGTGTTAGGGAATAGAAATTCTTTCGAATCCGGAACTCATAGCAAGCCTTAAAATAAAATAAAACATGCATTAATCATAATAACATAAATAAAATAATAATCTGCCAATAAAATTAATTATACATCCTCATCTCATATAAAAAATATTTTAATACAAATCCAGTTCAAATATTTAAAATACATAACTCACACAAATATAATACATAAACCCCACAATTGTTTACAACTATTGTAGTGTCTAGATTATAAAATGTAATATCCCAAGTTTTTAAAATATTTTAAACTTCATCGAGATATGCAGTGTTAATAATTTTGTATATAATTATGATATTTTTATGAGTTTGTTATTTAATTAAAACTAATTTTAATTTTTTATATTATTTTAAGTACTTTACGTAAAATTTTCCCCGCACTTGCATTTTCGGGGAAATTGACACGTAAATAATTTAATAATTATTATTTTAAATAGATTTACACATTTGCATGAACTCATATATATTTTTATTTTTAAAGTGCTAAAATAAAGTGTATATATGTGTATATATTTAAATTAAACTAGGGTTTAATTAATTACCCTAATTTTTATTATTTATTATTTAATTATTTTTAGTATATAAATTATTAAATATATTAAATTATATGTGTGTGGAGTATATTTAATGTGTGTAAGAGTTTATATTATTATAATATATAGTGTGAGTATATATATATACATATATATACATAATATATAGTTAAAAAATCAAAACTTTGCCAAATTACCATTTTGCCCCCAACTCCTCTCACCATCTTCGGTCGCCCTCCTCGCCAACCCACCGTCTGTCACACCATTTTCTTCCCATCGGTGTGCCTCCCAACGTGCCACCTTCTTCCTCAGCCATTCCTGCCACCTGCAGCAGTCGTTTTCGGCGTCGGAGGAGCTTATTTTGGCCGGAAAGCCAAAACATCAAGCTACCATCGATCACAGCGATTCCAACCACCGTTTTTGACATCGCCAGTCTCTATCTTCTCCTTGAGCTTCGGTGAGTGTGATTCCAAGCTTTGTTTCACTTAAAATTGTCTAGATTTGCCTAGGTTTCGTTTTTGCAATTTCGGCCTATTAGGGTCCTTGATTTTTTTGAGCTTCAATTTGATTGATTCATAAAAAATTCATTCACAAACTTTGATCCTAGTAGCTTAATCTTCATGCTGGAATTTTCGTAGAATTTTTGGAATTTATTTTGATTTTTGGGTATTTTTTATTATTTTATTATTATTTTCTAATTTTCAAAAATTAATTAATTAAATTATGAAATTGTGTTTTATGGTAAATATAGGTGTTAAAATGAATTATAGGAATTTATTTGTAATTTTTATGTATTTATTTTGAATTTATTTAGTTTATGTAATTTTGAGAAAATAGGGTTAATTATGTGTTTAATTGAAATAAATTGGTTAATTGAGTATATTTATTGATATTATTGAAATATATGTTGAGAAAATTAATTTTTTGCAATTATGTTATTTTTGGTGAATTTTTGGATTAATTTTAGTATATTTATATATATAGGGGTATTTTGGTAATTTTATCCTAAATTGGCTAAAAATGTAATTAAATCGGTTTTAATAGTTATTTAGGGTATAAAAATGATTTCCACAAATTATTTGGTATTTTTAACTAATTAAAACTATTTTTCGTAAATTATTTTCAATTATATATATAATATACGATTTTTTCTAAATAAATGACTTTTCATCGGTTTTTAATGTGTTTTAGGGTTAATTAAGTAATTTGGATTTATAAAATGAATTTTTACTATATAAGGGTATTTTTGGTATTTTGTGAATACTCTGTGAATTGTGAACCCCGGTCGGTGATTTATAGTTTGGAGTTCGACCGAGGGGTTTTAGTTGTGAATTCTGTGTATTTTCAAAGTGTGTTTCTTTGCAGGGCTAGCTCTACTCTTTGAGTAGAGAGATGTCCATTTTACAGGGGAGGTTCTACCGAATTTTTGATAGAATTCTCGTAAAATGTGATGTCCGGTCGAGTTCTAATCCTAATTCTGTCTCTAGTATTCTAGATCGAGTCTTTAGAACCTCTGTTAGATTTATTCTGATTTCTGTTATCGTTTATTTGTTTAGTTGCGCTGAGCCCGAGGCCTAGTGGACCAGGTGTCACGACCCAAAACAGGGGCCATGACCGGCGCTAGGGAATGGGAATTCTTTCGAATCCGGAACCCGTAGCAAGCCTAAAAATAAAATAAATGTGCAATAATAATAATAACAATATCAAATGCAGTAGAAATAAAAATCATAATATTATTTTCACCAACTGGATTTAAGTCAAATCTCAACTCATATATATAAATCTTTTAATACAAATCCAGTTCCAAATATAATACAATATCTCACATAAATATAATACATAAAATCCCATAAATCAATTTACAACTACTGCAGTGTCTAGATTATAAAAATAAGACTCAAGTAAGCAGTTTACACAAAGAAGCCGGGACGGAAGAAATCCGGCGTATCGGCCTGCTACTGAGGTCTGAAGATGTTGACTCTCCTGAAAAATTATCAATGGAGGGGAGTCAGACCTCACTGAGTGAATTACTATAATATATATACATACATACTAAATGACAATGCGTACGATCAATAGTATATATATATCTAATATATATACAGACAATTACACACAGATGCAATAAAATCATTTTATATATATTTTACTAGAAATCATCGTTTATGAAGGATCACATAGAACCCTAGAATATCGCAACCTCAGAAATAGTGTTAGACAACACTCTAGCCACACAGGCTCACTTAATCCAAAGATATCCACTTAATCCATTTAGACAGTAGACTGGCCCCGAGACACTAAGTCAACTGAGCTCCAGCAATCTGACTGCCAGTGTGATTGGCCCCGAGACACTAAGTCAACCGAGCTCCAGCAGTCTGACTGCCAGTGTGATTGGCCCTGAGACACTTGGTCAACCGAGCTCCAGCAATCACACCTCCAAACCATATCTCACACATATCAATAATCACATTCAATCAATATCCACAAATAAGTTAGTAATATAGCCTAAATACTATAGGCGTACCGGTACGTTACTCGGTCCTAGTGCTACCCACTAGGTAGCACGTTCTATTGATATCCTTCATTAATAATCATAAAACATTCATTCACAAAAATAAATGATGCATGAATTTCAATAAAATATCAACATAAACCATATATATACTAGAAATATACCAAAAGTAAACCAAGTAAATTTCGAGTATATATACGTCAAATGAATCCAATTAAATCATAAATTAAGCTAGAAATATATTTAAAAACATTTTAAATATAATTTATTAACAAAACATGCATATAATTTAATATATACCAAAAATAAACCAAAAATATACTTAAATACAAATCACATTATTTATGCATTTTAATCAAAATAAAACATATATTTCTAAAATCATGCATCCTAAGCATATATATATAAAATAGCAACTCACAAATTAGTGCGCTCCACGAGATGGGTCCGACGGGCCTGGTCCACTAGCCCTTGGTCTCGACGCAACTAAACAAATAATAAATAACCGACATTAGAATAAACCTAATAGAAATCCTAGAATTCGATCTAGAATATTAAACACAGAATTGAGATTAGGGTTCGATCGGACATCACGTTTTACGAGAATTCTATCGAAAATTCGACAGAACCTCCCCTGTAAAACGGACATCTCTCTACTCAAAGAGTAGAGCCGACCCTACAAAGAAACACACTTCGAAAAATAAGCTCAACACTCAACCACAACCCCTCGGTCGGACTCCAGACTACAGTCTCCCAATCGGGGTCCACAAACACGGAACAATTCAGGAAATACCAAAAATACCCTTAAAACCTAAAAATACATTTTATAGGTAGAAATTACATAATTAACCTTTAAACATAGTAAAAACCGATAAAAACTCATTTTATTAGTAAAACCGTATATTATATATATAATTGAAAATAATTCACAAAAAAATAGTTTTAATTAGTTAAAAATACCAAATAATTTGTAGAAATCATTTTTATATCTTAAATAACTATTAAAACCAATTAAATTACATTTTTAGCCAATCTAGGGTAAAATTACCAAAATGCCCTTATATATATAAATATACTAAAATTACTTCACAAATTCACCAAAAATTATACAATTATCCAAAATTAGTTTTCTCAAAATATTTATCAATAATATTAATAATTAAACTCAATTTACCAATTATTTTCAAATAAAAACATAATTAACCCAATTTTCCCAAAATCACATAAACTTCAATAATTCAAAATAAATACTTAGAAATTCATAAAAATTCCAAATAAATTCCTATAATTCATTTCAACACCTAATTTAACCATAAAACACAATTTCATAATTTAAATAATTAATTTCCGAAAATTAGAAAATAATATTAAAATATTCAAAAATACCCAAAAATCCAAAAAATCTCCAAAAATTCCACAAAAATTCATACATTTAGATTAAGCTACTAGGATCAACATTTGTGAAGGGAGTTTTCATGAATCAATCAATTCAAAGCTCAAAAAAATCAAAAACCCTAATATGGCCGAATTGGAAAATTCGAAACCTAAGCAAATCTAGACCATTTAAGCTCAAACCAAAGCTAGAATCACACTCACCGGAGCTCAAGGAGAAGAAAGAGGCTGCCGGTGTCAAAAATGGTGGCCGGAATCATCGTCGACGACGAGGAGAAGAATTTCGGCCAAAAGAAGAAAAATAGCTCGCCGGCGCCGGGGAAGGAGGCTGCTGGCGGCAGGGAACGATGGTGGCAAGCTGGGAGGCATACCGACGATAGGGGAACGGCAGTTGCAGCGGCGGTTGGTGGTGAGGGGGTGGTCGGGTGCGGGAAGGAGAAGAAGAAGAAGAAGAAAAAGAAAAGAAAAGAAAAGAAAGAAAAAAGAAAAAGAAAAAATAATAAAAAAATAATAAAAAAATAATTTTAATAAAATATTTGAAAAATTTCACATCCACACATATAATTTAATATTTTAATAATTTAATAATAAATAAAAATAAAAATAATTAAATAACAATAAATTAATAAACAAATAATAAAATATTAGGGTAATATATTAAACCCTAATTAAATGAATATATACACACATAGGCTCTATTTAGTAATTTAAAAATACGTATGAGTTCATGCAAGTCCGAAAATATATTTAAAATAATTAATGATAAATTATTTATGTGAAAATTTCCCCGAAAATGCAAGTCCCGGGAAAATTTTACGTAAAGCACTATAAATAATACACAATAATTAAAATATGTTTTAAATACATATCAACTCGTAAAAATATCATAATATATATATAATTATTAACACTGTATATCCCGGTACAGTGTAAAAATATTTAAAAACACGGGATATTACACCAGGCCAGTCAGACTCATCTCGAGGAGCGTAATAATTTGTGAGTTGCTATCTTATATATATATGCTCTAGGGTACATGATTTTAGAAATATATGTTTTATTTTAATTAAATATGCATAATGGTTTAATTAGTGCTTAAGTTTATTTTTGGTATATTTTAAACTATATGCATGTTTTATTAATGAATTATGTTTAAAATATTTTTGAATATACTTCTAAATCGTTTTGTAATTTAATTGGGTTTATTTGACGTATATATACTCGAAATATACCTGCTTTACTTTTGGTATATTCCTAGTATATATATGATTTATGTTGCTATTTATTTTAAATTCATGCATCATTTATTTTGTGAATGTATTTTTTATATTTAAAATGAAGGATATTAATAGAACGTGCTACCTAGTGGGCAGCACTAGGACCAAGTACGTACCGGTACGCTTATAGCATTTAGGCTACATTACTAACCATTTGTGGATATTGATGGGATTTGATTATTTGATGTGTGCGATATGATATGGGAGTGTGATTGCTGAAGCTTGGTTGACCAAGTGTCTCGGGGCCAATCACACTGACAGTCAGACTGCTGGAGCTCGGTTGACTTAGTGTCTCGGGGCTAGTCTATTGTCCAAATGGAATAAGTGAATATATTTGGAATAAGTGAGCCTGTATGGCTAGAGTGTTATCTAACACTGTTTTGAGGTTACGATTTTCTAGGGTTCTATTTGATCCTTCATAAACTGTGATTTTCAATAAAAATATATAAAATGATTTTATTGCATCTGTGTATTTGCTTATATACATATGTAATATATATATTATTGACTGTGTGCATTGTCATTTAGTATGCATATATATATATATTATAGTAATTCACTCAGTGAGGTCTGACTCCCCTCCGTTGACTATTTTTCAAGAGAGTCATCGTCATCAAAGCTCAGTAGCAAACATTTACGCAGGATTTCTTCTGCCTCGACTTCATTATGTAAACTGCTCACTTAAGTTTTATTTTTATTAATCTAGACATAGCAGTAGTTGTAAACATTGAAAAAGGATATTGTATTATATTCGTATGAGTTATATACTTTAAATATTTGAACTGGATTTTTATTAAAAGTTTATTTATATATATTCGAGATGAGTTGTTGATTTAAATCCCGAAGTGGATTATTATTTAATTATTTATGATTTTATTTTCACTGCACAATATTTTTAATTATGTTATTAATATTGTTGCATGTTTTATTTTATTTTTAGGCTTGCTACGGGTTTCAGATTCGAAAGAATTCCCATTCCCTAGCGCCGGTCATGGCCCCTGTTTTGGGTCGTGACATAAAATAAAGCTCAGATAAGCAGTTTATATAGTGAAGACGGGGCGGAAGAAATCTGGCGTATGGGTCTGCTACTGAGGTCTGAAGATGATGACTCTCTTGAAAAATAGTCAACGGAGTGGAGTCAGACCTCACTGAGTGAATTGTTATAATATATATACATGCATAACTAAATGACAAATGCACACAGTCAATAGTATATATAATAAATATATATTGTCACGACCCAAAACAGGGGCCATGACCAGCGCTAGGGAACGGGAATTCTTTCGAATCCGAAACCCGTAGCAAGCCTAAAAATAAAATAAATCATGCCATAATAACAGTAACAATATAATATGCAGCAGAAAATAAAAATCATAATATCATAATATTATTCACATCCACTGGATTTAATCAAAATCCCATCTCATAAATACATAATCTCTTTAATACAAATCCAGTTTCAATATAATACATCTCTTTAAAATAAAATACATGAAATCCAATACTTTAATTCACAACTATTGCAGTGTCTAGATAAAATAAATAAGACTCAAGTAGACAATTTACATAAAGAAGCCGGGGCGGAAGAAATCCGGCGTATCGACCTGCTACTGAGGTCTGAAGAAGTTGACTCTCCTGAAAAATATTCAACGGAGGGGAGTCAGACCTCACTGAGTGAATTACTATAATATATATACATACACACTAAGTGATAATGCATATAATCAACAGTATATGTATAATATGTATATATACAGGCAATTGCACACAGATGCAATAAAAATCATTTTATATATTTTATCTGAAAATCATCTTTTATGAAGGATCACATAGAACCCTAGAATATCGCAACCTCAGAAATAGTGTTAAACAACACTCTAGCCACACAGGCTCACTTATTCCAAATATATCCACTTAATCCATATGGACAGTAGACTGGCCCCGAGACACTAAGTCAACCGAGCTCCAGCAGTCTGACTGCGAGTGTGATTGGCCCTGAGACACTTGGTCAACCGAGCTCCAGCAATCACACCTCCAAACCATATCTCACACATATCAATAATCATAATCAATCAATATCCACAAATAAGTTAGTAATATAGCCTAAATACTATAGGCGTACCGGTACGTACTCGGTCCTAGTGCTGCCCACTAGGTAGCACGTTCTATTGATATCCTTCATCATTAAATATAAAACATTCATTCACAAAAATAAATGATGCATGAATATAAATGAAATAACAATATAATCTATATATATACCAGAAATATACCAAAAGTAAACCAGGTATATTTCGAGTATATATATATCAAATACATTCAATCAAATTATAAATTAAGCTGGAAATATATTTAAAAACATTTTAAATATATTTTATTCACAAAATATGCATATAATTTAGTATATACCAAAAATATACTTAATATAAACTTAAGAAATAATCAATTTATTTATGCATATTTAATCAACATAAAACATGCATTTCTAAATCATGCATCCTAAGCATATATATATAATATAGTAACTCACCTAATGCGCTCCACGAGACAGGTCCGACGGGCCTGGTCCACTAGCCCTCGGTCTCGGCGCAACTAAACAAGCAATAAATAATCGACATCAGAATAAACCTAACAGAAATCCTAGAATTCAATCTAGAGTATTTAACACAGAATCAGAAATTAGGGTTCGACTGGACATCTCGTTTTACGAGAATTCTATCAAAAATTCGGTAAAACCTCCCCTGTAAAATGGACATCTCTCTACTCAAAAGAGTAGAGCCGACCCTGCAAAGAAATACACTTCGAAAAATAGGCTCAACACAATCAAAATCCCACGGTCGGACTCCAAACTACAGTCCACCGACCGGGGTCCACAAACACAGAACATATTCCAGATATACCAAAAATACCCTCACAACATAGAAATTCATTTTATAGGTGGAAATTACATAATTATCCTTAAAACACTGTAAAAACCGATTAAAACTCATTTTATTAGAAAAATCGTATATTATATATATAATTGAAAATAATTCACGAAAAATAGTTTTAATTAGTTAAAAATACCAAATATTTTGTAGAAATCATTTTTATACCTTAAATAACTAATAAAACCAATTAAATTACATTTAAAACACAATTAACCCTAATTTCTCAAAATCACATAAACTTCAATAATTCAAAATAAATACTTAGAAATTCATAAAAATTCCAAATAAATTCCTATAATTCATTTCAACACCTAATTTAACCATAAACTCCAATTTCATAATTTAAATAATTAATTTCCGAAAATTAGAAAATAATATTAAAATATTCAAAAATACCCAAAAATCCAAAAAATCTCCAAAAATTCTACAAAAATTCATACATGTAGATTGAGCTACTAGGAACAACATTTTTGAAGGAAGTTTCCATGAATCATCCAATTCGAAGCTCAAAAAAATCGAAAACCCTAATAGGCCAAAATTGACAAAATCGAAACCTAAGCAATTCTAGACCATTTTAGCTCAAACCAAAGCTAGAATCACACTCACCGGAGCTCAAGGAGAAGAAAGAGATCGGCAATGTCGAAAACGGTGGCCGGAATCGGCATGATCGACGGTGGATCGATTTTCGGCTTCTCCGGCCAAAATCGACTTCCAGGCGCCGGAAACGGCCTCCTCAGGCGGC
>CANTUR010002089.1:0-105688 GCA_947683625.1 Mallotus nudiflorus | reverse complement strand
CATAGGTTTCGATTTTGTCAATTTCGGCCTATTAGGGTTTTTGATTTTTTTGAGCTTTAAATTGGATGATTCATGAAAACTCCCTTCACAAATGTTGATCCTAGTAGCTTAATCTACATGTGTGAATTTTTGTAGAATTTTTAGAGTTTTTTTGGATTTTTGGGTATTTTTGAATATTTTAATATTATTTTCTAATTTTCGGAAATTAATTATTTAAATTATGAAATTGGAGTTTATGGTTGAATTAGGTGATGAAATGAATTATAGGAATTTATTTGTAATTTTTATGAATTTCTAAGTATTTATTTTGAATTATTGAAGTTTATGTGATTTTGAGAAATTAGGGTTAATTGTGTTTTAAATTGAAATTAATTGGTTAATTGAGTTTAATTATTAATATTATTGATAAATATGTTGAGAAAATTAATTTTGGATAATTGTATGATTTTTGGTGAATTTTTGAAGTAATTTAAGTATATTTATATATATAGGGGTATTTTGGTAATTTTACCCTAAATTTTCTAAAAATGTAATTTAATTGGTTTTTAATAGTTATTTAAGGTATAAAAATGATTTCTACAAATTATTTGGTATTTTTAACTAATTAAAACTATTTTTCGTGAATTATTTTCAATTATATATATAATATACGGTTTTTCTAATAAAATGAGTTTTATTCGGTTTTTACGGTGTTTAAAGGTTAATTATGTAATTTCTACGTATAAAATGTATTTCTGTGATTTAAGGATATTTTTGGTATATCTGGAATTATTCTGTGTTTGTGGACCCCGGTCGGTGGACTGTAGTTTGGAGTCCGACCGTGGGATTTTGATTGTGTTGAGCCTATTTCTTGAAGTGTATTTCTTTGCAGGGTCGGCTCTACTCTTTTGAGTAGAGAGATGTCCGTTTTACAGGGGAGGTTCTGTCGGATTTTCGGTAGAATTCTCGTAAAACGTGATGTCCAGTCGAACCCTAAATTCCGATTCTGTGTTTAATACTCTAGATTGAATTCTAAGATTTCTGTTAGGGTTATTCTGATGTCGATTACTTATTTCTTGTTTAGTTGCGCCGAGACCGAGGGCTAGTGGACCAGGCCTGTCGGACCTGTCTCGTGGAGCGCACTAGGTGAGTTACTATACTATATATATATGCTTAGGATGCATGATTTAGGTTGATTAAATATGCATGAATAATTTGATTATTTCTTAAGTTTACTTTAAGTATATTTTTGGTATATATTAAATCATATGCATGTTTTGTAAATAAAATATATTTAAAATGTTTTTAAATATATTTCCAACTTAATTTATGATTTGATTGAATTCATTTGACATATATATATTTGAAATATACCTGGTTTACTTTTGGTATATTTCCAGTATATATATGGTTTATATTGTTGTTTTATTTAAATTCATGCATCATGTATTTGTGAATGGATGTTTTATATTTATTGATGAAGGATATCAATAGAACGTGCTACCTAGTGGGCAGCACTAGGACCAAGTACGTACCGGTACGCCTATAGTATTTAGGCTATATACTAACTTATTTGAGGATATTGATTGATTGTGATTATTGATATATGTGAGATGTGATTTGGGTGTGATTGCTGGAGCTCGGTTGACCAAGTGTCTCGGGGCCAATCACACTGGCAGTCAGACTGCTGGAGCTCGGTTGACTTAGTGTCTCGGGGCCAGTCTATTGTCTAAATGGATTAAGTGGATATATTTGGAATAAGTGAGCCTGTATGGCTAGAGTGTTGTTTAACACTATTTTTTCGAGGTTGCGATATTCTAGGGTTCTATGTGATCCTTCATAAAAGATGATTTTCAGATAAAATATATAAATGATTTTATTGCATCTGTGTGTAATTGCCTGTATATATATATATTAGATATATACTGTTGACTGTATGCATTGTCATTTAGTATGTATGTATATATATTATAGTAATTCACTCAGTGAGGTCTGACTCCCCTCCGTTGACTATTTTTTAGGAGAGTCAACTTCTTCAGACCTCAGTAGCAGGTCGATACGCCGGATTTCTTCCGCCCCGGCTTCTTTATGTAAACTGTCTACTTGAGTCTTATTTATTTTATCTAGACACTGCAGTAGTTGTGAATTAAAGTATTGGATTTCATGTATCTTATTTTTTAAAGAGATGTATTATATTGAAACTAGATTTGTATTAAAGATTATATATCTATGAGATGAAATTTGATTTAAATCCAGTTGATGTGAATAATATTACGATATTATGATTATGATTTTTATTTCCGCTGCATATCATATTGTTACTGTTATTATGGCATGTTTTATTTTATTTTTAAGCTTGCTACGGGTTCCGGATTCGAAAGAATTCCCGTTCCCTAGCGCCGGTCATGGCCCCTATTTTGGGTCGTGACAAAGTTGGTATCAGAGCGGAGTTCTGTGTCAGGGCTTAGTTATGAGAGTTGTGGCCCTAGTTTTTAAAGTTGTGTTTTCTGTTGGACTACTGCAGTGTATTAGGTTCGAGTATGTCTTGATAAGTATTCCTTGCTTTAGTTTTCAGCGTTATTCCTCCGTTGTCTGTTTTGTCTGAATTTTTCCATTTGTCTTTTCAGTATGAGGAGGCGAGCGCGTGTCGCTCCACCGGTCGTTGAGGCCGAGGATGATGAGTCTTTTCAGGATGAGGTTTTACCTCCTGAGCAGCTAGTTAGACGTAGAGGTCGTGGCAGAGGTAGACCTCGAGGAGCGGCAGGTCGCCGTAGGCAGAGAGAGTTATAGGACGAGGAGCCTGTAGAGCCTGAGTTTGATGTTCCTGTTCCTCCAATTGTTCAGCCTGTTGAGCTTGCCTATCAACAGGGTATGTCTGACCCTGAGGCAGCTTTGTTCTATGCCCGAGTTGGCAGGATTGCTTTTGATGGTACTTCTGATCCTTTAGATTTTCTGCATGCGATTGAGACTAGGACTCGGACTGCTCATACCGAGTACCAGCGGATCATGATTGTTGAGTTATCTATTGAGGGACCAGCCTTAGATTGGTTCATTCAGATGATCCAGCCTTATATGATGACGATGACATGGGCTCAGTTTCGAGAGCGATTCATGAGGAGATTTTATCCAGAGCCGCTTCGTTTGAGTTATCGTCTTCATCTGACCAGTATTTCTCATGGAGATCGATCAGTAGAGGAGTATACCCGAGAGTTTCTTCATCTGGGTAGATATGCTGAGGGATTTGATGCGAGATCAGTACTTCGCAGTTACTACGTATATTACTGGTTTGGGTTCAGCTTTTGCTGGTATGCCTACATCAGGCCTTACTCTTGAGTCTGTGATTGAGCTAGCTAAGGAGATTGAGCTGAGGTTAGTTAGGCAGGGAGCGATGCCTGATTACTACCAGTTGGGAGTTCAGTCTAGTGGATTGCAAGCTACTCCGTATTCGAGTTTTCATGTTGGTTCGAGTAGTCAGCAGCGAGGTTCGACTCAGCAGAGTCAGAGACAGCAGCAGCGAGTGCATCGGAGCAGTAGACATGGCCGTGGAGGTCAGCGTAGATCATTCAGATTTGGGTCAGGTGCTTCGAGCAGCAGCAGTGGTCATAGTTCTGGATCAGCTGCCAGCGTTTGCCAGACTTGTGGTAGAGTCCATCAGGGACCGTGTTATCTGACACCACTGACATGTTTCAGATGCGGGCAGACATGACATTTTGCCAGATCATGTCCTTATTCTGGGTATCAGCAGCAGCAGATTTCACGATTCCCACAGCAGTCGATTGCTAGTGCAGCACCCGTGCCATTTCAGTTACCTCCAGCCCAGCATCAGAGTTCTACTCAGTTTGTTCCACAGCAGAGTCGTGGTAGAGGTACTAGAGGAGGTGCCAGAGGTGTTGGCCAGGCTTCTACCAGTCAGCAGGGAGGTCGAGGTCAGGCCAGAGTCTTCCATCTGACTCAGCAGGATGCTCAGGCATCTAATGCAGTCGTGGCGGGTATTATTTCTGTTTGTTACCTAGATGCTTGGGTTTTGTTTGATCCGGGTGCCACGCATTCATTTGTTTCTCCTGTTTTTGCTTCTAAATCTTGTTGGCAAGCTTCAAGGATGGGTTTTCCTTTGTCTGTTGCCACTCCTCTGAGCGATTCCTTGGACACCGATATTGTTCTTTCTGGTTGTCCAGTTCCCGTGGGAGATAGAGAATTACCCGCTGATTTGATTTTGTTGGATGTGATGGAGTTTAATGTTATTTTGGGAATGGATTGGTTATCTCAGCACTTCGCCGTGGTAGATTGCAGGAATAAGGAGGTGACTTTTAGAATTCCTGGTGAAGAAGATTTTAAGTTTGTTGGTGATAGGAGTTCAGCACCTCAGAATCTTATTTCTATTATTTCGGCTAGGAAGTTGTTGAAGAAGGGTTGTCAGGGATATTTGGCATTGGTCAGGGATACGTCAGTGGAGAAGTTGTCACTCACAGATGTTCCTGTTGCTTGTGAGTTTCCTGATGTTTTTCCCGAGGAGTTGCCAGGTTTACCACCTCACAGAGAAATTAAGTTCTATATTGATGTGGTTCCAGGTACTACTCCTATATCTATGCCACCCTATCATATGGCTCCTGCAGAGTTTAGAGAGTTGAAGGAGCAGTTGCAAGAGTTGTTGGATAAAGGTTTCATTAGACCTAGTGTTTCTCCTTGGGGTGCACCAGTCTTGTTTGTGAAGAAGAAGGATGGTACCCTGAGACTGTGCATTGACTACAGAGAACTGAATAAGGTGACGGTGAAGAACAAGTATCCTCTCCCGAGGATAGATGATTTGTTTGATCAGCTGCAGGGTGCACAGTTCTTTTCTAAGGTTGACTTGAGGTCGGGTTATCATCAGCTGCGTATTAGTGAAGCTGATATTCCTAAGACAGCGTTTCGCACTCGATATGGTCATTATGAGTTTCTGGTGATGTCTTTTGGTTTGACTAATGCACCAGTAACTTTTATGGATCTGATGAATAGGGTATTCAAACCGTATGTGGATCAGTTTGTAGTAGTCTTCATTGATGATATACTGGTATATTCAAGGAGTATGGAAGAGCATGTATATCATTTGAGGATTGTACTACAGACACTGAGAGATCATCAGCTTTATGCTAAATTCTCGAAGTGTGATTTCTGGATGGAGAGTGTTTCTTTTCTTGGACACGTAGTGTCAAAAGAAGGTATTCAGGTTGATCCACAGAAGGTTGAGGCAGTGTCTGAATGGCCTAGACCTACTTCTGTTACGGAGATTCGGAGTTTTCTGGGTTTAGCCGAGTATTATAGGCGGTTTGTGCAGGATTTTTCCAGGATAGCAGCCCCTATGACTCGCTTGACTCAGAAGAATATTAGATTCGAGTGGTCAGAAGCTTGTGAGAACAGTTTTCAGTTGTTGAAGGAGAAGTTGACCACAGCGCCAGTATTAGCTTTGCCTAATAGTGTGGATAAGTTCACAATTTACTGTGATGCCTCTAGAATTGGTCTTGGTTGTGTGTTGATGCAGAATGGAAGGGTGATAGCCTATGCTTCGAGGCAGTTGAAGAAGCATGAGCAGAACTATCCTACACATGATCTTGAGATGGCTGCAGTAATCTTTGCTTTGAAGATTTGGAGACATTATTTGTACGGGGTGACTTGTGAGATATTTACTGATCACAAGAGCCTTAAGTACATTTTCCAGCAGAGAGATTTGAATTTAAGGCAGAGAAGATGGTTGGAATTGTTGAAGGACTATGATTGTGAGATCTTATATCATCTGGGTAAAGCTAATGTGGTAGCAGATGCCTTGAGTAGGAAGTCCTCAGGTAGTCTTGCTCACATCGGTGTTGAGAGGAGACCATTGATCCATGAGTTGCATCTAATGGTGGATCAAGGTCTGATGATGAATATTAGTAGATCAGGTGGACTGCTAGCTCAGTTTAAAGTACGATCTGTACTGAGGGATAGGATTAAAGCAGCTCAGAGCCGAGATCCTATTCTGGAAGAGCTTGCAGAGAATGTCAGAGCAGGGAAGTTCACTGATTTCACACTTGATGATGATGGTGTGTTGTGGATCAGTGGTAGATTGTGTGTTCCTGATGTGGATGATTTGAGAGAAGAGATCTTAAAGGAAGCACATTCTACAGCCTACAGCGTACATCCAGGTGTTACTAAGATGTACCACAGTATCAGAGAGCTATACTGGTGGGACGGATTGAAGAAAGATGTTGCTGATTATGTTGCTAAGTGTTTGACGTGTCAGCAAGTGAAAGCCGAACATCAGAAGCCTTCTGGGAAGCTTCAGCCTCTTCCTATTCCCGAGTGGAAGTGGGAAAGGATAACTATGGATTTTGTGGTCAGTTTACCTCATTCGAAGGATGGATACGATTCCATCTGGGTGATTGTAGATAGGTTGATGAAGTCTGCACATTTCTTGCCTGTGAAAGCCACATATTCAGTTGCTAGATTGGCGAAGTTGTACGTGAAGCATATTGTGTGCCTTCATGGAATACCTGTGTCCATTGTGTTAGATAGAGGTTCGGTGTTTACTTCTCATTTTTGGCAGAAGTTGCAGGAAGCGATGGGCACTAGGTTGGATTTCAGTACAGCTTTTCATCCTCAGACAGATGGCCAGTCTGAGAGGACGATCCAGACACTAGAAGATATGTTGAGGATGTGTGTCTTGGATTTGGGAGGTAGCTGGGATGATCATTTGTCGCTTGTTGAGTTTGCATATAATAACAGCTACCATAGCAGTATTGGCATGGCACCATATGAGGCGTTATATGGAAGGAAGTGTAGATCCCCATTGAGTTGGGATGAGATTGGTGAGAGAGCTTTGACTGGACCAGAGATGGTTCAGGATGCTGCAGAGAAAGTCGCCGTGATTAAGCGAAGATTAGAGACCGCAGTAAGTAGACAGAAGAGTTATGCGGATCCTAGGCGCAGAGATGTGGAGTTTTAGGTTGGAGATTTTGTTTTTCTGAAGGTATCTCCGATGAAGGGTGTGATGAGATTTGGCAGGAAGGGTAAGTTAGCACCGAGATATATTGGACCGTTTGAGATTCTGGAGAGAGTTGGCATTATTGCATATCGGTTGGATTTGCCTCCGAGTATGTCACAGGTGCATCCAGTATTTCATATCTCGATGTTGAGGAAGTATATCTCAGATCCTTCACACGTGTTGCAGCCTGACAGTGTGGAAGTGAGTGAAGATTTGACGTTTGTGGAAGAACCTGTAGCGATCGTTGATTATCAAGTTCGACAGTTGCAATCGAAGCAGATTCCGATGGTCAAGGTTCTGTGGCGCAGCGACAGAGTTGAAGAGCATACGTGGGAGACTGAAGCTGAGATGCGAGCTTCTTACCCGTATCTCTTTCCTTCTTGATCTTGTTTTCTGGAATTCGGGGACGAATTCTTGTAAGGGGGGAAGACTGTAATATCCCGTGTTTTTAAAATATTTTTACACTGTACCGGGATATGCAGTGTTAATAATTTTTGTATATTATATGATATTTTTATGAGTTAATATGTATTTAAAACCTATTTTAATTATTGTGTATTATTTTCAGTGTTTTACGTAAAATTTTCCCGGGGACTTGCATTTTCGGGGAAATTTTCACGTAAATATTTTAATATTAATTATTTTAAATATATTTTCGGACTTGCATGGACTCATACGTATTTTTAAAATACTAAATAAAGCCTACGTGTGTGTATATTTATTTAATTAGGGTTTATTATTACCCTAATATTTTATTAGTTATTTATTTGTTTTATTGTTATTTAATTAATTTTATTTAGTATAAATTATTAAAATATTAAATTTTATGTGTGTGGTGTATATTTGATGTGTGTAATTTAATATTATTTTATTATATAGTGTAAAGTATATATATATACATATATACATCAAAAATCAAAAGAATTGGAAAATTACCATTTTGCCCCCCAAGTCTTCTTCTTCCTCCCGATCCTTCTCCTCGTCGTCCGGTCGCTGCTACTGCCGTTCCTTCACCGTGGGTGTGCCGTCTGGTGTGCCACCGCCTTCCCCAACCATTTCCGCCGCCTGAGGTAGCCGTTTTCGGCGCCTGGAAGTCGATTTTGGCCGGAGAAGCCGAAAATCGATCCATCGTCGATCACGCCGATTCCGACCACCGTTTTCGACACCGCCAGTCTCTTTCTTCTCCTTGAGGTCCGGGGTGAGTGTGATTCTAGCTTTGGTTTGAGCTTAAATGGTGTAGAATTGCTTAGGTTTCGATTTTGTCAATTTCGGCCTATTAGGGTTTTTGATTTTTTTGAGCTTTAAATTGGATGATTCATGAAAACTCCCTTCACAAATGTTGATCCTAGTAGCTTAATCTACATGTGTGAATTTTTGTAGAATTTTTAGAGTTTTTTTTGGATTTTTGGGTATTTTTGAATATTTTAATATTATTTTCTAATTTTCGGAAATTAATTATTTAAATTATGAAATTGGAGTTTATGGTTGAATTAGGTGATGAAATGAATTATAGGAATTTATTTGTAATTTTTATGAATTTCTAAGTATTTATTTTGAATTATTGAAGTTTATGTGATTTTGAGAAATTAGGGTTAATTGTGTTTTAAATTGAAATTAATTGGTTAATTGAGTTTAATTATTAATATTATTGATAAATATGTTGAGAAAATTAATTTTGGATAATTGTATGATTTTTGGTGAATTTTTGAAGTAATTTAAGTATATTTATATATATAGGGGTATTTTGGTAATTTTACCCTAAATTTTCTAAAAATGTAATTTAATTGGTTTTAATAGTTATTTAAGGTATAAAAATGATTTCTACAAATTATTTGGTATTTTTAACTAATTAAAACTATTTTTCGTGAATTATTTTCAATTATATATATAATATACGGTTTTTCTAATAAAATGAGTTTTATTCGGTTTTTACGGTGTTTTAAAGGTTAATTATGTAATTTCTACGTATAAAATGTATTTCTGTGATTTAAGGATATTTTTGGTATATCTGGAATTATTCTGTGTTTGTGGACCCCGGTCGGTGGACTGTAGTTTGGAGTCCGACCGTGGGATTTTGATTGTGTTGAGCCTATTTCTTGAAGTGTATTTCTTTGCAGGGTCGGCTCTACTCTTTTGAGTAGAGAGATGTCCGTTTTACAGGGGAGGTTCTGTCGGATTTTCGGTAGAATTCTCGTAAAACGTGATGTCCAGTCGAACCCTAAATTCCGATTCTGTGTTTAATACTCTAGATTGAATTCTAAGATTTCTGTTAGGGTTATTCTGATGTCGATTACTTATTTCTTGTTTAGTTGCGCCGAGACCGAGGGCTAGTGGACCAGGCCTGTCGGACCTGTCTCGTGGAGCGCACTAGGTGAGTTACTATACTATATATATATGCTTAGGATGCATGATTTAGGTTGATTAAATATGCATGAATAATTTGATTATTTCTTAAGTTTACTTTAAGTATATTTTTGGTATATATTAAATCATATGCATGTTTTGTAAATAAAATATATTTAAAATGTTTTTAAATATATTTCCAACTTAATTTATGATTTGATTGAATTCATTTGACATATATATATTTGAAATATACCTGGTTTACTTTTGGTATATTTCCAGTATATATATGGTTTATATTGTTGTTTTATTTAAATTCATGCATCATGTATTTGTGAATGGATGTTTTATATTTATTGATGAAGGATATCAATAGAACGTGCTACCTAGTGGGCAGCACTAGGACCGAGTACGTACCGGTACGCCTATAGTATTTAGGCTATATACTAAGTTATTTGAGGATATTGATTGATTGTGATTATTGATATATGTGAGATGTGATTTGGGTGTGATTGCTGGAGCTCGGTTGACCAAGTGTCTCGGGGCCAATCACACTGGCAGTCAGACTGCTGGAGCTCGGTTGACTTAGTGTCTCGGGGCCAGTCTATTGTCTAAATGGATTAAGTGGATATATTTGGAATAAGTGAGCCTGTATGGCTAGAGTGTTGTTTAACACTATTTTTCCGAGGTTGCGATATTCTAGGGTTCTATGTGATCCTTCATAAAAGATGATTTTCAGATAAAATATATAAATGATTTTATTGCATCTGTGTGTAATTGCCTGTATATATATATATATTAGATATATACTGTTGACTGCATGCATTGTCATTTAGTATGTATGTATATATATTATAGTAATTCACTCAGTGAGGTCTGACTCCCCTCCGTTGACTATTTTTCAGGAGAGTCAACTTCTTCAGACCTCAGTAGCAGGTCGATACGCCGGATTTCTTCCGCCCTGGCTTCTTTATGTAAACTGTCTACTTGAGTATTATTTATTTTATCTAGACACTGCAGTAGTTGTGAATTAAAGTATTGGATTTCATGTATCTTATTTTTTAAAGAGATGTATTATATTGAAACTGGATTTGTATTAAAGATTATATATCTATGAGATGAAATTTGATTTAAATCCAGTTGATGTGAATAATATTACGATATTATGATTATGATTTTTATTTCCACTGCATATCATATTGTTACTGTTATTATGGCATGTTTTATTTTATTTTTAGGCTTGCTACGGGTTCCGAATTTGAAAGAATTCCCGTTCCCTAGCGCCGATCATGGCCCGCTGTTTTGGGTCGTGACAGGAAGGCTGAGGAAGGAGGTGGCACGTCGGGAGGCACACCGATGGCAAGGGGAAGGCTGACAGACGGCGGTGGTGGCGAGGGAGGCGTGCGTTGGGTTGAAAAAGAAGACGATGGCAAGAAACGTAAATAGGTCAAACTTTATTTTTTTGTTAAATAATAAATATATATGTATATATATACATTTACACTATTTATTAAAATAATATAAACTGACACACATTAAATATACACCACACACATATATTTAATATTTTAATAATTTATACACTAAAAATAATTAAATAATATTAAAACTAATTAATAAATAATAATAAAATATTAGGGTAATTAATTAAACCCTAATTTAATTCAAATATATATATATATATATATATATATATATATATATACACTTTATTTTAGCACTTAAAAAATATATATGAGTTCATGCAAATGCGTAAATCTACTTAAAATAATTAATAGTAAATTATTTACGTGAAAATTTCCCCGAAAATAGAATTCTCGGGAAAATTTTACGTAAAGTACTTAAAATAACATAAAATAATTAAATAAGCGTTAATTAAATAACAAACTCATAAAACATCAATATTATATACCAAAAATTATTAACACTGCATATCCCGATGCAGTATTAAAATATTTAAAAACACGGGATATTACAATATGTATATGTATATATATGTTTATAACATGTGGTGTTGGATTATTTAAGTATAATATTATAATATTAAATTGTTAAAGTTATTATATATATATTATATTTATAGAGTTAGTTAAATTTACAAAACTTGCCATTGTCATCATCCTCCCATTCCCGACGTCCCTTCCCCCTCTCACCACTGCGCAACGCCATTCCCTCACCATCACTACGCTTCCTGGTGTGCTACCACCATTTCCAGCCTGCTCCGCCGCCTGCCACCTACTTCTCTCGCGTGGTTTGGCCGGAAACCCAAAACCTCTATTAATTCCGTTATCCCTCGTCCGACCATCGTTTTTTATGATTCCGATGTGGTTTTGCTTCTAGAACTCCCTAGAAGTCGATTCTAAGCTCCTAGAAGCTTGAGAACTTGAATTGGTAAGGATTTAAGCTTGATTTTGAATTCGGCTTCTTTGGCTTTTTGATTTTTTTGAACTTCAATCTTGATGATTCAAGCTTACTTCCTTTACAAAATTTGCTTCTAGTAGCTCAATCTATATCCTGTAATTGTTGTAGAATTTTTGGAATTTATTTTAATTTTTGTGAATTTTTTTATTATTTTATTAATATTTTCTAATTTTCGTAAATTAATTAAATAAATTGTGAAATTGTGATTTATGGTGTTTATAGAGGTCAAAATTAATTTTAGAATTTATTTGTAATTTTTGTGATTTTTGTGTAATTATTATGATTTTATTTAGTTTAGGTGAATTTTGGAAATTAAGGCTAAATGTGTATTTTGTTAAAATTAATTGGTTAATTGAGTATAATTATTGATTTTATTGAATTATATGTTGAGAAAATAATTTTTGAGTAATTATATAATTTTTAGTGAATTTTTGAATAATTATAGTATATTATGTGAATTTATATATATTAGGGGTATTTTGATAATTGTCACGACCCAAAACAAGGGCCATGACCGGCGCTAGGGAATGAGAATTCTTTCGAATCTGGAACCCGTAGTAAGCCTAAAAATAAAAATAAAAATAAATACATGCAATACTAATAATAATAACACAATTAAATAAAATATTGTGCAGCGGAATAAAATCATAAATATAAAAATAATAATCCACCACGGATTTAAATCAAATTCATATCTCATATATAAATAAATCCTTTAATACAAGTTTCAGTTCAAATTCTTAAAATACATAACTCACACAAATATATTACATAAAACCCTCAATTTATTTACAACTACTGCAGTGTCTAGATTATAAAATAAAACTCAAGTTAGCAGTTTACATAAAGAAGCCGGGGCGGAAGAAATCTGGCGTACAGGCCTGCTACTGAGGTCTGAGGAAGATGACTCTCCTGAAAAATAGTCAACGGAGGGGAGTCAGACCTCACTGAGTGAATTACTATTATATATATACATGCATACTAAATGACAATGCATACAGTCAACAATATATATATAATATGTATGTATACAAGCAATTACACACAGATGCAATAAAATCATTTTATATATTTATTGAAAATCACTGTTTATGAAGGATCAAATAGAACCCTAGAATAACGCAACCTCAAACAGTGTTAGACAACACTCTATCCATACAGGCTCATTTATTCTAAATAAGTTCTCTTATTCCATCTGGACAGTAGACTGGCCCCGAGACACTAAGTCAACAGAGCTCCAGCAGTCTGACTATCAGTGTGATTGTCCCCGAAACACTTGGTCAACCGAGCTCCAGCAATCACACTCCCACATCCTTTCTCACACATCAATTAATCATATCTAATCAATATCCACAAATGGTTAGTAATATAGCCTAAATGCTATAAGCGTACCGGTACGTACTCGGTCCTAGTGCTGCCCACTAGGTAGCATGTTCTCTTGATATCCTTCATTAAAATATAAAACATACATTCATAAAAATAAATGATGCATGAACTTAAATAAAATAGCAACATAAACCATATATATACTAGAAATATACCAAAAGTAAACCAGGTATATTTCGAGTATATATACGTCAAATAAATCCAATATAATTGCAAAATAAATTAGAAATATATTTAAAAATAATTTAAGTATAAATGTTTAATAAAACATGCATATAATTTAAAATATATCAAAAATAAACCAAAGATAAACCAAGAATAAACTAAAAATAAACTTAAATACTACTTGAGTTATTCATGCATATTTAATCAATATAAAACATACATTTCTAAATCATGCACCCTAAGCATATATATATATAGAATAGTAACTCACACTTAGTGCGCTCCTCGAGATAGGTCCAATGGGTTTGATCCACTCGGCCTCGGTCTCGGCGCAACTAAACAAACAATAATAACAGACATCAGAATAATCCTAATAGAAAATCCTAGAAACTCGATCTAGAATATTAGATACAGAATCAGAATTAGGGTTCGATCGGACATCACGTTTTACGAGAATTCTATAAAAAATCTGACAAAACCTCCCCTGTAAAACGGACATCTCTCTACTCAAAGAGTATAGCAGGCCCGGCAAAGAAACACACTTCGAAAAATGAACACAGAAACACATCCACAACCCCTCGGTCGGACTCCAAACTACAGTCTACCGACCGGGGTTCACAATTCATAGAACAATTATGAAAATACCAAAAATGCCCTCATATCACAAAAATACATCTAATAAGTAGAAATTACGTAATTAGCCCTAAAACATAGTAAAAACTTATAAAAACTCATTTTATTTAGAAAAATCGTATATTATATATATAATTGAAAATAATTCACGAAAAATAGTTTTAATTAATTAAAAATACTAAATAATTTGTAGAAATCATTTTTATACCTTAAATAACTATTAAAAGTAATTTAATTACATTTTTAGTCAATTTAGGATAAAATTACCAAAATGCCCCTATATATATAAATATATAAAATTACTCCAAAAATTCACCAAAAATAATATAATTTTACAAAATTAATTTTCTCAACATATTTATCAATAATATCAATAATTAAACTCAATTAACTAATTAATTTCAATTAAAAACACAATTAACCTAGTTTTCCAAAATTACATAAACCTAAACAAATTCAAAATAAATACATAAAAATTCCAAATAAATTTCTATAATTCATTTCAACACCTATAATTATCATAAAACACAATTTCATAATTTATTTATGTCACGACCCAAAACAGGGGCCATGACCGACGCTAGGGAACAGGAATTCTTTCGAATCCGGAACCCGTAGCAAGCCTAAAAATAAAATAAAACATGCAATAATAACAATAACAATATTATATGCAGCGGAAATAAAAATCATAAATATAATAATAACATTTTCACCACTGGATTTAAATCAAATCTCATCTCATATATATATCTCTTAATACAAATCCAGTTTCAAATATAATATAATATCTCACATAAATAAAATACATAAAATCCCACATTTTAATTCACAACTATTGTAGTGTCTAGATTATAAAAATAAGACTCAAGTAAGTAATTTACACAAAGAAGTCGGGGCGGAAGAAATCCGGCGTACAGGCCTGCTACTGAGGTCTGAAGATGTTGACTCTCCTGAAAAATTATCAACGGAGGGGAGTCAGACCTCACTGAGTGAATTACTATAATATATATACATACACACTAAATGATAATGCATACAGTCAACAATATATATCTAATATATATATATAGGCAATTACACACAGATGCAATAAAATCATTTTTTTATATATTTTATCTGAAAATCATCTTTTATGAAGGATCAAATAGAACCCTATGATATCAAAACCTCGGAAATAGTGTTAGACAACACTCTAGCCATACAGGCTCACTTATTCCAAATATATCCACTTATTCCATTTAGACAGTAGACTGGCCCCGAGACACTAAGTCAACCGAGCTCCAGCAGTCTGACTGCCAGTGTGATTGGCCCCGAGACACTTGGTCAACCGAGCTCCAGCAATCACACCCAAATCACATCACACATATCAATAATCACATTCAATCAATATCCATAAATAAGTTAGTAATATAGCCTAAATACTATAGGCGTACCGGTACGTACTCGGTCCTAGTCCTGCCCACTAGGTAGCACGTTCTATTGATATCCTTCATCAATAAATATAAAACATTCATTCAGAAAATAAATGATGCATGAATTTTAATAAAATAACAACATAAACCATATATATACTAGAAATATACCAAAAGTAAACCAGGTATATTTCGAGTATATATACGTCAAATGAATCCAATCAAATTATAACTTAAGCTAGAAATATATTTAAAAACATTTTAAATATATTTTATTTACAAAACATGCATATAATTTAATAAATACAAAAAAGAAACCAAAAATATACTTAAATACAAATCATATTATTTATGCATTTTAATCAAAATAAAACATATATTTCTAAATTATGCATCCTAAAGCATATATATATAGTATAGTAACTCACCCTAGTGCGCTCCACGAGACGGGTCCGACGGGCTTGGTCCACTAGCCCTCGGTCTCGGCGCAACTAAACAAGCAATAACGACAGACATTAGAATAAACCTAACAGAAATCCTAGAATTCGATCTAGAGTATTAAACACAGAATTGAGATTATGGTTCGACCGGATATCACGTTTTACGAGAATTCTACCAAAAATTCGGCAGAACCTCCCCTGTAAAACGGACATCTCTCTACTCAAAAGAGTAGAGCCGACCTTGCAAGGAAACACACTTCGAAAAACAAGCTCAACACTCAACCACAACCCATCGGTCGGACTCCAGACTACAATCTACCGACTGGGGTCCACAAACACAGAACAATTCCAGAAATACCAAAAATACCCTTATATCACAGAAATACATTTTATAGGTAGAAATTACATAATTAACCTTAAAACACTGTAAAAATCGATAAAAACTCATTTTATTTGAAAAACCGTATATTATATATATAATTGAAAATAATTTACGAAAAATAGTTTTAATTAGTTAAAAATACCAAATAATTTGTAGAAATCATTTTTATACCTTAAATAACTATTAAAACCAATTAAATTACATTTTTAGCCAATTTATGGTAAAATTACCAAAATACCCCTATATATATAAATATACTTAAATTACTTCAAAAATTCACCAAAAATTATACAATTATCCAAAATTAATTTTCTCTACATATTTATCAATAATATCAATAATTAAACTCAATTAACCAATTAATTTCAATTTAAAACACAATTAACCTTAATTTCCCAAATTTACATAAACTTCAATAATTCAAAATAAATACATAGAAATTCATAAAAATTCCAAATAAATTCCTATAATTCATTTCAACACCTAATTTAACCATAAAACACAATTTCATAATTTAAATAATTAATTTCTGAAAATTAGAAAATAATATTAAAATATTCAAAAATACCCAAAAATCCAAAAAATCTCCAAAAATTCCACAAAAATTCACATGTAGATTAAGCTACTAGGATCAACATTTGTGAAGGGATTTTTCATGAATCAATCAATTCGAAGCTCAAAAAAATAAAAAACCCTAATGTGACCGAATTGGAAAATTTGAAACCTAAGCAATTCTAAACCATTTAAGCTCAAACCAAAGCTAGAATCACACTCACCGGAGCTCAAGGAGAAGAAAGAGACTGGCGGTGTCGAAAATGGTGGCCGGAATCGCCGTGATCGACGGTGAAGAGAAGTTCGGCTTCTCCGGCCAAAACCGACTTCCAAACGCCGGTAACGGCTACCACAGGCGGTGGAAGAGGCTGGGGAAGGGGGTGGCACACCGGATGGCACTCCCATGGCAAGGGAACGGCACGACAGCGACCGGAACGGCGAGGGAAGCAAATCGGGGAAGAAGGAGGCACTCGGGGGCAAAATGGTAATTTTCCAAAAAACTTGATTTTTGACATATTATATGTATATATATATACTTTATACTATATATTAAAATAATATTAAATTACACACATTAAATATACACCACACACATAAAATTTAATATTTTAATAATTTATACTAAATAAAAATAATTAAATAACAATAAAACTAATAAATAATTAATAAAATATTAGGGTAATATTAAACCCTAATTAAATAAATAATTACATGTATACACTGTGTTTAATATTTTAAAAATACATATGAGTTCATGCAAGTCCGAAAATATATTTAAAATAATTAATAATAAATTATTTACGTAAATATTTCCCCGAAAATGGAAGTCCCGGGAAAATTTTACGTAAAGCACTGTAAATAAGACACAGTAATTAAAATAGATTTTAAATACATATCAACTTGTAAAAATATCATAAGATGTATATATACAAAAATTATTAACACTGCATATCCCGATACAGTGTAAAAATATTTAAAAATACGGGATATTACAGTCTTCCCCCCTTACAAGAATTCGTCCCCGAATTCCAGAAAACAGGATTAAGAAGGAAAGAGATACGGGTAAGAAGCTCGCATCTCAACTTCAGTCTCCCACGTATGCTCCTCGACTCTATCGCTACGCCATAGAACCTTGACCATCGGAATCTGCTTCGATCGCAACTGTCGAACTTGATAATCAACGATCGCCACAGGTTCTTCCTCAAACGTCAAATATTCACTCACTTCTACACTGTCAAGCTGCAACACGTGTGAAGGATCTGAGATATACTTCCTCAACATCGAGATATGAAATACTGGATGCACTTGTGACATACTCGAAGGCAAATCCAACCGATATGCAACAGTGCTAACTCTCTCCAGAATCTCAAACGGTCCAATGTATCTCAGTGTTAACTTACCCTTCCTGCCAAATCTCATCACACCCTTCATCGGAGATACCTTCAGAAAAATGAAATCTCCAACCTGAAACTCCACATCTCTGCGCCTAGGATCCGCATAACTCTTCTGTCTGCTAACTGCGGTCTCTAATCTTCTCTTAATCACGGCGACTTTCTCTACAGCATCTTGAACCATCTCTGGTCCCATCAAAGCTCTCTCACCAATCTCATCCCAACTCAAAGGGGATCTACACTTCCTTCCATACAATGCCTCATACTGTGCCATGCCAATACTGCTATGGTAGTTGTTATTATATGCAAACTCAACAAGCGACAAATGATCATCCCAGCTACCTCCCAAATCCAGGACACACATCCTCAACATATCTTCTAGTGTCTGGATCGTCCTCTCAGACTAGCCATCTGTCTGAGGATGAAAAGCAGTACTGAAATCCAACCTAGTGCCCATCGCTTCCTGCAACTTCTGCCAAAAATGAGAAGTAAACACCGAACCTCTATCTGACACAATGGACACAGGTACTCCATGAAGGCACACAATATGCTTCACGTACAACTTCGCCAATCTAGCAACTGAATAGGTGGCTTTCACTGGCAAGAAATGTGTAGACTTCGTCAATCTGTCTACAATCACCCAGATGGAGTCGTATCCATCCTTCGAACGAGGTAAACCGACCACAAAATCCATAGCTATCCTTTCCCACTTCCACTCGAGAATAGGAAGAGGCTGAAGCTTCCCAAAAGGCTTATGATGTTCAGCTTTCACTTGTTGACACGTCAAACACTTAGCAACATAATCAACGACATCTTTCTTCGATCCATCCCACCAGTATAGATCTCTGATACTGTGGTACATCTTAGTAACACCTGGATGAACGCTGTAGGCTGTAGAATGTGCTTCCTTTAGAATCTTCTGTCTCAAATCATCGACATCAGGAACACACAGTCTACCACTAATCCACAACACACCATCATCATCGAGTGTGAAATCAGTGAACTTCCCTGCTCTGACATTCTCTGCAAGCTCTTCCAGAATAGGATCTCGGCTCTGAGCTATTTTAATCCTATCCCTCAGTACAGATCGTACTCTAAACTGAGCTAGCAGTCCACCTGATCTACTAATCTTCATCATCAGACCTTGATCCAAATCTGAACCATCTAAGCTGACCTCCACGGCCATGTCTACTGCTCCGATGCACTCGCTGCTGCTGTCTCTGACTCTGCTGAGTCGGACCTCGCTGCTGACTACTCGAACCCACATGAAAACTCGAATATGGAGTAGCCTGCAATCCACTCGATTGAACTCCTAGCTGGTAATAATCAGGCATCGCTCCCTGCCTAACTAGCCTCAGCTCAATCTCCTTAGCTAACTCAATCACAGACTCGAGAGTAAGGCCTGCTGTAAGGCATACCAGCAAAAGCTGAACCCAAACCAGTAACGTATGTAGTAACCTCGAAATACTGATCTCGCATCAGATCCTCTGCATATCTACCCAGATGAAGAAACTCTCGGGTATACTCCTCTACCGATCTATCTCCATGAGAAATACTGGTCAGACGAAGACGATAGCTCAAACGAAGAGGCTCTGGATAGAATCTCCTCATAAATCGCTCTCTGAACTGAGCCCATGTCATCGTCATCATGTAGGGCTGGATCATCTGAATGAACCAATCTAGGGCTGGTCCCTCGACAGATAACTTGACGATCATGATCCGTTGGTACTCGGTATGAGCAGTCTGAGTCCTAGTCTCAATCGCATGCAGGAAATCTAACGGATCGGAAGTACCATCAAAAGCAATCCTGCCAACTCGGGCATAGAACAAAGTTGCCTCAGGGTCAGACATACCCTGCTGATAGGCAGGCTGAACAGGCTGAACAACTGGAGGAACAGGAACATCAAATTCAGGCTCAACAGGCTCCTCGTCCTGTAACTCTCTCTGCCTACGGCGACCTGCCGCTCCTCGAGGTCTACGTTTGCCATGACCTCTACGCCTAACTGGCTGCTCAGGAGGTAAAACCTCATCCTGAAAAGACTCATCATCCTCGGCCTCAACGACCGATGGAGTGACACGTGCTCGCCTCCTCATACTGAAAAGACAAACGGAAAGATTCAAACAAAACAAACAACGGAAGAATAACGCAGAAAACTAAGCAAGGAAAACTTATCAAGACATACTCGAACCTAATTCACTGCAGTAGTTCAACAGAAAACATAACTTTAAAAGTAGGGCCACGACTCACATAACTAAGCCCTGACACAGAACTCCGCTCTGATACCAACTTTGTCACGACCCAAAACAGGGGCCATGACCGGTGCTAGGGAACGGGAATTCTTTCGAATCCGGAACCGTAGCAAGCCTAAAAATAAAATAAAACATGCAATAATAACAATAACAATATTATATGCAGCGGAAATAAAAATCATAAATATAATAATAACATTTTCACCACTGGATTTAAATCAAATCTCATCTCATATATATATCTCTTAATACAAATCCAGTTTCAAATATAATACAATATCTCACATAAATAAAATACATAAAATCCCACATTTTAATTCACAACTACTGCAGTGTCTAGATTATAAAAATAAGACTCAAGTAAGTAATTTACACAAAGAAGCCGAGGCGGAAGAAATCCGACGTACAGGCCTGCTATTGAGGTCTGAAGATGTTGACTCTCCTGAAAAATTATCAACGGAGGGGAGTCAGACCTCACTGAGTGAATTACTATAATATATATACATACACACTAAATGATAATGCATACAGTCAACAGTATATATCTAATATATATATACAGGCAATTACACACAGATGCAATAAAATCATTTTTTTATATATTTTATCTGAAAATCATCTTTTTTGAAGGATCAAATAGAACCCTATGATATTGCAACCTCGGAAATAGTGTTAGACAACACTCTAGCCATACAGGCTCACTTATTCCAAATATATCCACTTATTCCATTTAGACAGTAGACTGGCCCCGAGACACTAAGTCAACCAAGCTCCAGCAGTCTGACTGCCAGTGTGATTGGCCCCGAGACACTTGGTCAACCGAGCTCCAGCAATCACACCCAAATCACATCACACATCTCAATAATCACATTCAATCAATATCCATAAATAAGTTAGTAATATAGCCTAAATACTATAGGCGTACCGGTACGCACTCGGTCCTATTGCTGCCCATTAGGTAGCACGTTCTATTGATATCCTTCATCAATAAATATAAAACATTCATTCACAAAATAAATGATGCATGAATTTTAATAAAATAACAACATAAACCATATATATACTAGAAATATACCAAAAGTAAACCAGGTATATTTCGAGTATATATACGTCAAATGAATCCAATCAAATTATAACTTAAGCTAGAAATATATTTAAAAACATTTTAAATATATTTTATTTACAAAACATGCATATAATTTAATAAATACCAAAAATATACTTAAATACAAATCATATTATTTATGCATTTTAATCAAAATAAAACATATATTTCTAAATTATGCATCCTAAAGCATATATATATAGTATAGTAACTCACCCTAGTGCGCTCCACGAGACGGGTCCGACGGGCCTGGTCCAATAGCCCTCGGTCTCGGTGCAACTAAACAAGCAATAACGACAAACATTAGAATAAACCTAACAAAAATCCTAGAATTCGATCTAGAGTATTAAACACAGAATTGAGATTAGGGTTCGATCGGATATCACATTTTACGAGAATTCTACCGAAAATTCAATAGAACCTCCCCTGTAAAACGGACATCTCTCTACTCAAAAGAGTAGAGCCGACCTTGCAAGGAAACACACTTCGAAAAACAAGCTCAACACTCAACCACAACCCCTCGGTCGGACTCCAAACTATAATCTACCGACCGGGGTCCACAAACATAGAACAATTCCAGAAATACCAAAAATACCCTTATATCACAGAAATACATTTTATAGGTAGAAATTACATAATTAACCTTAAAACACTGTAAAAATCGATAAAAACTCATTTTATTTGAAAAACCGTATATTATATATATAATTGAAAATAATTTACGAAAAATAGTTTTAATTAGTTAAAAATACCAAATAATTTGTAGAAATCATTTTTATACCTTAAATAACTATTAAAACCAATTAAATTACATTTTTAGCCAATTTAGGGTAAAATTACCAAAATATCCCTATATATATAAATATACTTAAATTACTTCAAAAATTCACTAAAAATTATACAATTATCCAAAATTAATTTTCTCAACATATTTATCAATAATATAAATAATTAAACTCAATTAACCAATTAATTTCAATTTAAAACACAATTAACCCTAATTTCCCAAATTTACATAAACTTCAATAATTCAAAATAAATACATAGAAATTCATAAAAATTCTAAATAAATTCCTATAATTCATTTCAACACCTAATTTAACTATAAAACACAATTTCATAATTTAAATAATTAATTTCCGAAAATTAGAAAATAATATTAAAATATTCAAAAATACCCAAAAATCCAAAAAATCTCCAAAAAGTCCACAAAAATTCATACATGTAGATTAAGATACTAGGATCAACATTTGTGAAGGGATTTTTCATGAATCAATCAATTCGAAGCTCAAAAAAATCAAAAACCCTAATGTGACCGAATTGGAAAATTTAAAACCTAAGAAATTCTAGACCATTTAAGCTCAAACCAAAGCTAGAATCACACTCACCGGAGCTCAAAGAGAAGAAAGAGACTGGCGGTGTCAAAAATGGTGGTCGGAATCACCGTGATCGACGGTGAAGAGAAGTTCGGCTTCTCCAGCCAAAACCGACTTCCAGACTTCAGAAACGGCTACCACAGGTGGTGGAAGAGGCTGGGGAAGGTGGTGGAACACCGGACGGCACTCCCACGGCAAGGGAACGGCACGGCAGCGACCGAAACGGCGAGGGAAGCAAATCGGGGAAGAAGGAGGCACTCAGGGGCAAAATGGTAATTTTCCAAAAAACTTGATTTTTGACATATTATATGTATATATATATACTTTATACTATATATTAAAATAATATTAAATTACACACATTAAATATACACCACACACATAAAATTTAATATTTTAATAATTTATACTAAATAAAAATAATTAAATAACAATAAAACTAATAAATAATTAATAAAATATTAGGGTAATATTAAACCCTAATTAAATAAATAATTACATGTATACACGGTGTTTAATATTTTAAAAATACATATGAGTTCATGCAAGTCCGAAAATATATTTAAAATAATTAATAATAAATTATTTACGTAAAAATTTCCCCGAAAATGGAAGTCCCGGGAAAATTTTACGTAAAGCACTGTAAATAAGACACAGTAATTAAAATAGGTTTTAAATACATATCAACTCGTAAAAATATCGTAAGATGTATATATACAAAAATTATTAACACTGCATATCCCGATATAATGTAAAAATATTTAAAAACATGGGATATTACAATTTAATTAATTTTTGAAAATTAGAAAATAATAATAAAATATTCAAAAATACCCAAAAATCAAAATAATTCCCAAAAATTCATACATGTAGATTAAGCTACTAGGATTAACATTTGTTAAGGGACTTTACATGAATCACAAAGAAAAGCTCAAAAAAATTCGAAAATCAATTATGGCCGAATTTGAAAAATTGAGAAAAACCATACCAAATCAAGTTTTAAGCTCAAACAAAGCTTGGAATCGTCTTCTATGGATTCAGGGGAGTCCAACGACACCGGAAGCAAGGAATTTGGTGTCCGGAATCGTGAGGTAGGAAGAAAATGCAACTTTCGGCCAAAATGCCAAAAACTCAGCTCACCGATGCCGGAGAAGACGTCTGCAGGTAGCAGAGTGACGGGAGGAAGAAGGTGGCACGGTGGGAGGCACAGTGACGGTAGGTGGCCGACGTGCGCAGTGATGAGAGGGGAAGGGGATGTCGGGAGGAAGAAGGAAAGGGGTGAGGGTAGGTTTTGTAAATTTTACAAATTATATATATATATATTAATAACTTTAATAATGTTTATTAAAATATATTAATATAATATTTAAGAAAATCATACACCACATGTTAAAATACACAATATATATACATATATACACACATGCTAATTAGGTATTAACTATATAATATAGTATTATTTAACAGAAATAACCCTAAAATTATTAAATATATGAATATATGTGCATGTACATATATATTTTAATATGACATTTAAAATGATGTATGAACTCATGCAATTTTGTAAATCCATTTAAAATAATTAATATTGAATTTCTTATGTGTAAATTTCCCCGAAAATGCAAGTCCCGGGAAAATTTTACGTAAAGTACTTAAAATAATATAAAACAATTAAAATTAGCTTTAATTAAATTACAACACTTAAAATATCAGTATTATATATAAGAATTATTAACACTGCATATCCCGATGCAGTATAGAAATATTTAAAAACATGGGATATTACAGTAATTTAGTAGTAATATTGGTTGAATATTAAGTTTAATTGGTTTTAATAATTATTTGAGGAATAAAAATGATTTTTACAAATTATTTAGTATTTTTAACTAATTAAAACTATTTGTCAAAATTTAATTTCAAATTATATATAATATACTATTTTTATAAATAAATGAGTTTTTAATGATTTTTAATATGTTTTTGGATTAATTATGTAATTTGGATTTATTAAATGAATTTTGGTTAATATTTGTGAATTTATTGAGAATTATTGATTTTTAATAATATTAGGGTTTTTAAGTAATTATCAGTAAAATAATTATTTTTAGTGTTTAAATCACTAAATTGCTATATTTTGGTATATAAAGGGTATTTTTGATATTTTTAGAATTTTTATGTATTTTGTGTATATCTCGTGAATTGTGAACCTCGGTCGATAGAATCGTAGTTTGGGAGTCTGACCGAGGGGTTATGTGACTATATATACTCGAAGTGTGTTTTCTTGCAGGACCGGCTCTACTTTCTAAATAAAGAGATGTTCGTTTTACAGGGGAGGTTCTATCGAATTTTTGGTAGAATTCTCGTAAAATGTGACATCCGGTCAAATCCCTATTCCTAATATGTGTCCGATATTTTAGATCGAGTCTCTAGGAATTTTGTTAGATTTATTCTAATTTCGTGTTATCATTTATTTGTTTAGTTGCACCAAGACCAAGGCCTAGTGGACCAGGCCCGTCGGACCCGTCTCGTGGAGCGCACAACTGTGAGTTGTTATTTTATATATACGTGTATTAGGATGCATGTTTTTAGAAATGTATGTTCTAATTTTATGAAATATGCATAAATGATTTAATAAATGCTTAGGTATACTTTAGGTATATTTTAGTATATTTTTGGTATGTTTTGAATTAAATACATGATTTATACTTAAATTGTTTTAAGTATATATATAGTTTATTTTTGGTTTATTTTATAATTGAACTGAATTTGTTTGACATATATATACTCGAAATATACTTGGTTTATTTTTGGTATATTTCTAGTATATATATGGTTTATATTGTTATTTTAATTAATGTCATGCATCATTTATTTTATGAATGTATGGATTTATTTTTAAATGAAAGATATCAATAGAACGTGCTACCTAATGGGCAACACTAGGACTGAGTATGTACCGGTACGACGATAGAATTTAGGTTAAATTACTAACCTATTTGTGGATATTGATTGGATTGATTTGATTGATGTGAGATGTGATTTGAGAGTGTGATTGCTGGAGCTCGGTTGACCAATTGTCTCGGGGCCAATCACACTGACAGTCAGACTGCTGGAGCTCGGTCGACTTAGTGTCTCAAGGCCAATCTACTGTCCAAATGGAACAAGTGAATTTATTTAGAATAAGTGAGCCTATATGGCTAGAGTGTTGTCTAACACTATTTGAGGTTATGATCATTTAGGGTTCTATTTGATCCTTTGTAAACAGATATTTTTCAATGTTATATATATAAAATGATTTTTTTGCTACATCTGTGTGTATTTTCCTTTATATATATTTATTATATTATAATAACCCGAATATTTTAAAATATTTTTTTATATAAATATTAAGATTTTCAATGATATTAATTATCTTATTTTATGTTGTTATTATTGATATATTAAATTATATATTTGAATACTAAATTTAAATTCTATTGAGAACTATTAATATTAGTATTATTATTATTATTTTTACATCATTTTATTTTTATGCACATACATTATTATTTTAATTGTCATAATTTATATTTTTATATATATACATAGCAATATTATTATTGACTATTATTATTTATAGCGTTATTTTAATTAGGGTTATTATTTTATTGTAGTTATATGTATATATGCATGGGTGATGTATATATAATTATTTGGGACTTATACTTGGTATATATATATATATATATATATATATATATATATATATATATATATATATATATATATATATATATATATATATATATATATATATTTGTGGGTAAGTTGTTCCAAGTATGTATATGTGTGGTGGAGGAAATTCTTGCATTATTATTATTATTATTATTATTATTATTATTATTATTATTATTATTATTATATTTGTATATAAGTTGTTAATGTCCCATTTTTGTCCAAAAAAAAAACCCCTTCCTTGCTGTCCCATTTTCTTGCCCTTTGTCTGCCATTTTTTTTTCTTTCCTTTCCAAGAACATCGTCTTCTCTTCCTCTCCCATTTCTGCCTAATTCCTTCATCTTGCTCACTCTCTCTCTTGGTGCTTTCCATCTCAGTAGCACTATTAGCCCTCACGTCAACACCACTATATGTTCTTCTCCTCTTTGCTGTGTTTTCTCAACAGCAACAAGAAACAACAGCATCAGCAGTAGCAAGAACAACATAAAAAAGAACAATGACAGCAACATAAAATGTCAACAGTAGCTCCTCTGTCATAGATTTATGTTTTAGGTGAGTTTTAGGCTGATTTAGTTGAGTTGTGAGGTTGATTTTTGGGTTGTTTACTAGTTGACTGTTAGTTGTTTGTTAGTAGATTGTTAGTTGTTTATTAGTTATTGTGTTTATTTTAATTTTTAGTTAATTAATATAATTTTTGCTTAATTTATTTCTTAACATTTGGTTGATTTTTGAGATGATCCATATGTAGTTAGTTGATCTTGACTTATTTTAGTTAATTTTAATTATGGGTATTTTTGAATATTTTAATAATATAAATTGTGTATTTTGTTAATTAATTATTTTGGTTGAATATTTGAGTAAATTAGAGTTAGTATATTATGTTAGTAATTTTAGTAGTGATAAAATAATTTTTGATAATTTTTTTAATTTTTTTAGAAATTATTATTATTATGTGAATTTTGAAATAATAAGTAAATGGTATGTTTTTGTTGATATTATAATTAAATACTATGTTTAGTTAATTTTGAGATTAAAATGTGGTATTAAAATAATTTTTATAAATTATTTATTATTTTTAGTTAATTAATACTAACTATTTTTGAAAATTTATTCAAAATTTAATTATTTATTGTTTTGTGGTTTAAATGAGTTTTTAATTAATATTATCATATATTTAAACTATTTGGGCAATTATAGTTTGAATTTGACTATATTATGTTGAATATTTGGGAAGTTGGATTTTTATTAATATTATATTATTATTTGAAATTTTATTAAATTATGGTGCAAAATAATTTTATTTAGTATTTTGAAAATTTAATAAATTATATTATGATTTATTATTAATTTTTATAGTTTTTGGTGATTTAATATATCAATATTTAATATTTGCTTATTTGTATTTTTATGAACCTCAGTTGGGAATTTTGTAGTTCGGGGTTCTAACCCAAAGTGTTGAGCTTCTGTGAAGTTTTGAAGTGTGTTTACTTGTAGGATTGGCTCTACTTTGGTAGAGGGATGTCCGATTTATAGAGAAAATAATGCTGAATTTTTTATAGATTTCTCGTAAAAAGTGACACCGGGTCAATCCTAAAAATTGTCATTTTGAGTTTGAATCGAGTCTTTCTTAGAAACTCTAGAAGTTAGGTTTCTATTTTCTGATTGTCATTTCCTTTTTCTGTCTTTTAGCTGCCCCTCCAGTCATGTCTACTAGTCGAGGTCGGACACGACGTGCCAAAGGAGCACCTTTATCTTGTAAGTTAATATTTGATTTGAGTGTCGATTCTTTTATTTTAAATTATATTAAATTCTTATGAATTTAATTTTTTTGAGATTCTAGTCGGCATTCTTCATAGGATTTTGCATGATTTAATTTATAATTGATTTATTTTATTTTTATTTTTATTTCTTTATTTATTGTAATTTTCATTGTTTTATTTATTTTCTTTTATTTTTAAATAAACCATAGTAGAATGGGCCACCTGATGGATTTCATCAGGACCGTGTGCGCACCGGTAAAATATGTGATTATTTAATTATATTACTGGGGCCGATGGTCTGGTGATGCTTTGCTCTCGGACACCACCAGTAGTATAATATTTTGCTTATTTAATAAACACTGGGGCTAATGGTCTGGTAATGCTTTGCTCTCGGACACCGCTAGTATAATTTTAATTTATATTTATTAAATCACTGGGGTCGATGGTCTGGTGATGCTTTGCTCTCGGACACCACCAGTGATATTGGATTAAGAGATATGACTGTGGTTGTGTATCCTGGTGATGCCTTGCTCTCGGGATCTGACAGTCTTGGATATAAGTGAGTCATATGACTATTAAAAATTTATGAATCGGGTTCTACCAAATTTTTTATACTAAAATGTTTTAAAAAATATTTAAATATTTAATTCTTTCCTTTGAAAAAAAAAAGGATTTCTTATATATATATCAAATAATTTGAATAAAATTATAATTATATTATATTTCCATAAAAATTTATTTTTAATGAGATTTTCAAACTACATTCATTTCTTTATTAACTTACTCAGTGAGGTCTGACTCTGTAATATCCCGTGTTTTTAAACCCAAAACAGGGGCCATGACCGGCGCTAGGGAATGGGAATTCTTTCGAATCCGGAAACCCGTAGCAAGCCAAAAAAAATAAAATAAAACATGCCATAATAATAGTAACAATATGATATGCAGTGGAAAATAAAAATCATAATATCATAATATTATCCATATCAACTGGATTTAAATCAAATTTCATCTCATAAATATATAATCTTTAATACAAATCCAGTTTCAATATAATACATCTCTTTTAAAATAAAATACATGAAATCCAATACTTTAATTCACAACTACTACAGTGTCTAGATAAAATAAATAAGACTCAAGTAGAAAATTTACATAAAGAAGCCGGGGCGGAAGAAATCCGGCGTATCGACCTGCTACTGAGGTCTAAGGATGTTGACTCTCCTGAAAAATAGTCAACGGAGGGGAGTCAGACCTCACTGAGTGAATTACTATAATATATATACATACACACTAAGTGATAATGCATACAGTCAACAGTATATATATAATATGTATATATATAGGCAATTACACACAGATGCAATAAAATCATTTTTATATATTTTATTGAAAATCACAGTTTATGAAGGATCACATAGAACCCTAGAATATCGCAACCTCAGAAATAGTGTTAGACAACACTCTAGCCATACAGGCTCACTTATTCCAAATATATCCACTTAATCCATTTGAACAGTAGACTGGCCCCGAGACACTAAGTCAACCGAGCTCCAGTAGTCTGACTGCCAGTGTGATTGGCCCCGAGACACTTGGTCAACCGAGCTCCAGCAATCACACCCAAATCACATCTCACATATCAATAATCATAATCAAATCAATATCCACAAATAAGTTAGTAATATAGCCTAAATACTATAGGCGTACCGGTACGTACTCGGTCCTAGTGCTGCCCACTAGGGTAGCACGTTCTATTGATATCCTTCATTAATAAATAAATCATTCATTCACAAAAAATAAATGATGCATGAATTTAAATGAAACAACAATATAAACCATATATATACCGAAAATATACCAAAAGTAAACCAGGTATATTTCGAGTATATATACGTCAAACAAATCCAATCAAATCATAAATTAAACTAAAAAAATATATTTAAAAACATTTTAAATATATTTTATTAATAAAACATGTATATAATTTATTATATACCAAAAATAAACCAAAAATATACTTAATACAAATCGCAATATTTATGCATTTTAATCAAAATAAAACATATATTTCTAAATCATGCATCCTAAGCATATATATATAGTATAGTAACTCACCTAATGCGCTCCACGAGACGGGTCCGACAGGCCTGATCCACTAGCCCTCGGTCTCAGCGCAACTAAACAAGAAATAAGTAATTGACATCAGAATAAACCTAACAGAAATCATAGAATTCAATCTAGAGTATTAAACACGGAATCGGAATTTAGGGTTCGACTGGACATCACGTTTTACGAGAATTCTACCAAAAATCCGATAGAACCTCCCCTGTAAAACGGACATCTCTCTACTCAAAAGAGTAGAGCTGACCCTGCAAAGAAACACACTTCGAGAAATAGGCTCAACACAATCAAAATCCCACGGTCGGACTCCAAACTACAGTCCACCGACCGGGGTCCACAAACACAGAATAATTCCAGAAATACCGAAAATATCCTTATATCACAGAAATACATTTTATAAGTAGAAATTACATAATTAACCTTAAAACACAATAAAAACCGATAAAAACTCATTTTATTTGAAAAACCGTATATTATATATATAATTGAAAATAATTCACGAAAAATAGTTTTAATTAGTTAAAAACACTAAATAATTTATAGAAATCATTTTTATACCTTAAATAACTATTAAAACCGATTAAATTACATTTTTAGACAATTTAGGGTAAAATTACCAAAATACCCCTATATATATAAATATACCTAAATTACTTCAAAAATTCACCAAAAATTATACAATTATCCAAAATTAATTTTCTCAACATATTTATCAATAATAATAATAATTAAACTCAATTAACCAATTAAATTCAATTAAAAATACATTTAACCCTAATTTCTTAAAATCACATAAACTCAATTAATTCAAAATAAATACTTAGAAATTCATAAAAATTCCAATTAAATTCCTATAATTCATTTAAACACCCAATTCAACCATAAACTCCAATTTCATAATTTAAATAATTAATTTCCAAAAATTAGAAAATAATATTAAAATATTCAAAAATACCCAAAAATCCAAACAATCTCCAAAAATTCCACTAAAATTCATACATGTATATTAAGCTACTAGGAACAACATTTGTGAAGGGATTTTTCATGAATCATCCAATTCGAAGCTCAAAAAAATCAAAAACCCTAATAGGCCGAAATTGACAAAATCGAAACCTAAGCAATTCTAGACCATTTAAGCTCAAACCAAAGCTAGAATCACACTCACCGGAGCTCAAGGAGAAGAAAGAGACTGGCAGTGTCGAAAACGGTGGCCGGAATCGACGTGAACGACGGTGGATCGATTTTCGGCTTCTCCGGCCAAAACTGACCTCCAGACGCCGGAAACGGCTACCTCAGGCGGCGGAAATGGTTGGGGAAGATGGTGGCACACTGGACGGCACTCCCAATGTGAAGAAATGGCATGACAGACGTCCGGACGGCGAGGAGAAGGATCGGGAGGAAGAAGGAGACTCGGGGGCAGTTTTGTAATTTTCCAATTCTTTTGTAATTTGACAAATTTTAATGTATATATGTATATATATATACTTTATACTATATAATAAAATAATATTAAATCACACACATTAAATATACACCACACACATAAAATTTAATATTTTAATAATTTATACTAAATAAAAATTAATTAAATAACAATAAAACTAATAAATAATAAATAAAATATTAGGGTAATACTAAACCCTAATTAAATAAATATACACACACGTAGGCTTTATTTAATATTTTAAAAATACGTATGAGTCCATGCAAGTCCGAAAATATATTTAAAATAATTAATATTAAAATATTTACGTGAAAATTTCCCCGAAAATGCAAGTCCCGGGAAAATTTTACGTAAAGTACTGTAGATAAAACACAGTATTAAAAATAGGTTTTAAATACATATTAACTCGTAAAAATATCATATAATATACAAAAAAAAATTATTGACACTGCATATCCCGGTACAGTGTAAAAATATTTTAAAAACACGGGATATTACAGACTCCCCTCAATTTTTTTTTTAGGGGTTTAGGATAGGCTTACTTCTCTTCACCGTGTAGATTCGTCACCGGCTATTCTATGTAGGTCTACTTAGTTGTGTTGTATTTACTTTCATGTACCGTAGTAGAGAAAATTGTACAACTACATACTTTAGTTGGGATTTCATGTATTTATAATTTATGTACCGAGATACTATTTGTATAATCGATGTTTATTTATTTTATTCTATGCAATGATATTATGGTTTAAATTATATTGAGAAAAATCAGTTTGATAATGTGTATTGTGATTTTATTATTTATTGTAAGGTTTCAAAGTTAAATATTCCACGATTTTCTTTTAAGGCTTACTATGGGTTTTGGTAGCTTATGCTTTCCTATTCTTTAGTGCCGTCACGGTGCCCTGGGTTCGGGTCATTATATATATATATACTATTAAGTGTTTGCATTGTCATTTAGTTATGCATGTATATATATTATAACAATTCACTCAGTGAGGTCTGACTCCCCTTCATTGATTTATTTTTCAGGAGAGTCTTCGTCCTCAGACCTCAGTAGTAGACCTTTACGCCGAATTTCTTCCGCTTCGGCCTTATTGTGTAAATTGCTTACCTGAGTTTATTTTGTATTCTAGACACTGCAATAGTTATTTTTATGAGTTGTATGTATTATATATGTGTGAGATTTAATTTTAAAAGGTTTGAATTGAGAAAATTGTATTAAAAGATTATATATATGAGAGATGGATTTGTGTTATTAAATTAGTGGATGAATTATATTATTACTTATGAGATTTTAATTTCTGCTGTAAGATGTTTTATTTATTTTATTATTATTGCATGCTTTTATATTTTCTTTAAGGCTTGCTACAGGTTCCGGATTTGAAAGAATTCTCGTTCCCTAGCGCCGGTCATGGCCCCTTGTTTTGGGTCGTGACAATTTTCGGGTAGATGTAGTTGATGTTTGTGCTGAAGATGTTCTTCACAACTTCCTAAAGAGCCACTTAAAACATGCCTCATTCATGATGTCAAAGAGGTGAAAGCAACCAAAAAAGTTAAGAAGAAAAAAGGGCCTTTGGAGAATGCTAAAAAAGAATTGAAAATTAAAAGGGTTATGAAGGATATAAATTTTAAAAATTTTTCATCTTCTTTTCAAGTGTTAAATATGAGAGCTCATGTGGGAGAAGATTATTCATTAATCAATCCTCCTTAAATGGAGATCCAACACAAGGGTCAAGCTAATGACTTTAAATTAGTGCTTGTTGGGAGGTAACTCAACGTGTTTTGATTTATTTCTTTGTTTACATTTATTTTTAGTTTGATTTTTTCTTTTATTTTTCTTGGTTTTTATTATTGTCTTTTATTTTATAGGTCATCCAACATTTAGAGCGAGCATTAAAGGAAGAAAAAAGCTTACTAGGGAAGTCCTTATTTTCTTTTTCTAATTTTAATAATTTTGTCATTAAGGACAGTGCCATAAATAAGTGTGGGTGAGGATACCAAATGTTAGGATTATGTTTGTATATTTGTGTGTTTTATTTATTTTTGCATGCATATTAGTTAAATTAAGAAAATAAAAAAATTATTTAAAAAATGGTAAGATTCATTAACTTTCAACTTAATTTCACCACATTTATTGTGATACTTGTCCTTAAAATTTTTGTTTTGATTTTGTGCAAAACTGATGCTCAATTCCAATTAGAGGGCAATAGTGGATAAGTGTGCATTCTTGATTCAATTATCGAAATATTGAATGCTTTATTAATTAAGATGGTTGTAAATGGTCATTATGTATGAAAATTTTATTTTTTATAACCTAAGCATGAATTTGGAGATTGAATTTGAGTATGATTTTAGGAGAGAATGAATTTTGGTTTGTAATTCTACGAAAAAAACTCTCTATTCTTTAGTAAGAGCAGTACTTTAATCAAAATTTTTATATGATATGAATCTACTCCAATGCTCTAATTAGAGTAAGAGTATCCAAAGGACCCATGTCACGACCCAAAACTGGGGGCCATGACCGGCGTTAGGGAACGAGAATTCTTTCAAATCTGAAACCCATAGCAAACCTTGAAAGAATAAAACAAACATTAAATAAATTAAAAATAATTAAAAATACATCAGAATTTAAATCTCAATAATTATGATAAAAATAATCTCCACATTTTATAAAATAAATTATTTTAGTACAACATTCAGAGACAAGCCTCTCTGAAATAAAACTCACTACTAGTACAAATACAACTATTGCAATTTTCTAGAGTACAATAATAAATAATTAAGTAGATAATTTACATAATAAAATTGGAGCGGAAGAAATCCAACGAATAGGTCTATTGCTGAGGTCTGATGAAATAGACTCTCCTGTAAAAACATCAACATAGGGGAATCAGACCTCACTGAGTGAATTATTATAATATATATACACGCATTACTAAATGAAAAATGCAAACAATCATATGTATTTAATAAATATATATATAGGCATGTACACACAAATGCTGAAAATGTAATATCCCGTGTTTTTAAAATATTTTTACACAGTACCGGGATATGCAGAGTTAATAATTTCTGTATTTTATATGATATTTTTACGAGTTAATATGTATTTTAAAACCTATTTTAATTATTGTGTATTATTTTCAGTGTTTTACGTAAAATTTTCCCGAGACTTTCATTTCCGGGGAAATTTTCACGTAAACAATGTATTATTAATTATTTTAAATGTATTTACGGACTTGCATGAACTCATACATATTTTTAAATTATTAAATAAAGCCTGTGTGTGTATATTTATTTAATTAGGGTTTATTATTTTCCTAATATTTTATTAAGTATTTAATTGTTTTATTGTTATTTAATTAATTTTATTTAGTATAAATTATTAAAATATTAATATTTTTATGTGTGTGGTGTATATTTGATGTGTGTAATTTAATATTATTTTAATATATAGTATAAAGTATATATATATACATATATTTGTCAAAAATTAAAAAGTTTGGAAAATTACACATTTGCCCCTGACTTCTTCTTCTTCCTCCCGATCCTTCCCCTTGCCGTTCGGGCATCTGTCACGCCGTTTCTTCACCGTGGGTGTGCCGTCCGGTGTGCCACCGTCTTCCTCGACCAATTTCGCCGCTTGAGGAGGCCGTTTCCGACGTCTGGAGATCGATTTTGGCCGGAGAAGCCGAAAATCGATCCACCGTCGATCACGCCGATTCTGGCCACCGTTTTCAACACCGCCGGTCTCTTTCTTCTCCTTGAGCTCCGGTGAGTGTGATTCTAGCTTTGGTTTGAGCTGAAATGGTCTAGATTTGCTTAGGTTTTGATTTTTCAATTTCGGCCTATTAGGGTTTTTGATTTTTTTGAGCTTCGAATTGATTGATTCATGGAAACTCCCTTCACAAATGTTGATCCTAGTAGCTTAATATTCATGTATGAATTTTTGTAGAATTTTTGGAGATTTTTTGGATTTTTGGGTATTTTTGAATATTTTAATATTATTTTCTAATTTTTGGAAATTAATTATTTAAATTATGAAATTGGAGTTTATGGTTAAATTGGGTGTTGAAATGAATTATAGGAATTTATTTATAATTTTTATGAATTTCTAAGTATTTATTTTTAATTATTTGAGTTTATGTGAATTTGAGAAAATTAGGTTAAATGTGTTTTTATTTGAAATTAATTGGTTAATTGAGTTTAATTATTAATATTATTGATAAATATGTTGAGAAAATTAATTTTGGATAATTGTATGATTTTTGGTGAATTTTTGAAGTAATTTAGGTATATTTATATATATAGGGGTATTTTGGTAATTTTACCCTAAATTGTCTAAAAATGTAATTTAATTGGTTTTAATAGTTATTTAAGATATAAAAATGATTTCTACAAATTATTTGGTATTTTTAACTAATTAAAACTATTTTTCGTGAATTATTTTCAATTATATATATAATATACGGTTTTTCTAATAAAATGAATTTTTATCGGTTTTTACTATGTTTTAAGGCTAATTATGTAATTTCTACGTATAAAATGTATTTCTGTGATTTAAGGATATTTTTGGTATATCTGGAATTATTCTGTGTTTGTGGACCCCGGTCGGTAGACTGTAGTCTGGAGTCCGACCGAGGGGTTGTGAATGAGATGTGGTGTTTATTTTCGAAGTTTGTTTCTTTGCAGGGTCGGCTCTACTCTTTTGAGTAGAGAGATGTCCGTTTTACAGGGGAGGTTCTGCCGAATTTTCGGTAGAATTCTCGTAAAACGTGATATCCAGTCGAACCCTAAATTCTGATTCTGTGTTTAATACTCTAGATTGAATTCTAGGACTTCTGTTAGGTTTATTCTGATGTCGATTATTTATTTCTTGTTTAGTTGCGCCGAGACCGAGGGCTAGTGGACCAGGCCCGTCGGACCTGTCTCGTGGAGCGCACTAGGTGAGTTACTATACTATATATATATGCTTAGGATGCATGATTTAGAAATATATATTTTACTTTGATTAAAATGCACAAATAATGTAATTTGTATTTAAGTATATTTTTGGTTTATTTTTGGTATATAATAAATTATATACATGTTTTATAAATAAAATATATTTAAAATGTTTCTAAATATATTTTTAGTTTAATTTATGATTTGACTGGATTTATTTGACGTATATATACTCGAAATATACCTGGTTTACGTTTGGTATATTTCCGGTATATATATGGTTTATATTGTTATTTCATTTAAATTCATGCATCATTGATTTTTGTGAATGAATGATTTATTTATTAATGAAGGATATCAATAGAACGTGCTACCTAGTGGGCAGCACTAGGACCGAGTACGTACCGGTACGCCTATAGCTTTAGGCTATATTATTAAATTATTTATGGATATTGATCTGATTATGATTATTGATATGTGTGAGATGTGGTTTGTGGGTGTGATTGCTGGAGCTCGGTTGACCAAGTGTCTCGGGGCCAATCACACTGGCAGTCAGACTGCTGGAGCTCGGTTGACTTAGTGTCTCGGGACCAATCTACTGTCTAAATGGATTAAGTGGATATATTTGGAATAAGTGAGCCTGTATGGCCAGAGTGTTGTTTAACACTATTTTTGAGGTTGCGATATTCTAGGGTTCTATGTGATCCTTCATAAACTGTGATTTTCAATAAAATATATAAAAATGATTTTTATTGCATCTGTGTGCAATTGCCTGTATATATGCATATTATATATATATTGTTGCCTGTATGCATTATCACGTAGTGTGTATGTATATATATTATAGTAATTCACTCAGTGAGGTCTGACTCCCCTCCGTTGACTATTTTTCAGGAGAGTCAACTTCTTCAGACCTCAGTAGCAGGTCGATACGCCGGATTTCTTCCGCCCCGGCTTCTTTATGTAAACTGTCTACTTGAGTCTTATTTATTTTATCTAGACACTGCAGTAGTTGTGAATTAAAGTATTGGATTTCATGTATTTTATTTTAAAAGAGATGTATTATATTGAAACTGGATTTGTATTAAAGATTATATATTTATGAGATGAAATTTGATTTAAATCCAGTTGATATGGATAATATCATGATATTATGATTTTTATTTTCCGCTGCATATTATATGATTATTGTTATTATGGCATGTTTTATTTTATTTTTAGGCTTGCTACGGGTTTCGGATTCGAAAGAATTTCCGTTCCCTAGCGCCGGTCATGGCCCCTGTTTTGGGTAATGTAAATTACTTGTCCAAAATAATAATGTCACGACCCAAAACAGGGGCCATGACCGGCGCTAGGGAACGGGAATTCTTTCGAATCCGGAACCCGTAGTAAGCCTAAAAAAATAAAATAAAACATGCAATAGTAATAATAACATAATTTGTAGCGGAATAAAATCATAAATATCAAAATAATATTTACACCAAATGAAATTAAATCAAATCCTCATCTCATATATATAAATAAACTTTTTTAATACAAGTTTCAGTTCAAATATTTAAAGTACATATCTCACGACTTTATACAACTACTGCAGTGTCTAGATTATAAAAATAAAACTCAAGTGAGCAGTTTACATAATGAAGTCGGGGCGGAAGAAATCCGACGTACAGGCCTGCTACTGAGGTCTGAGGAAGATGACTCTCCTGAAAAATAGTCAACGGAGGGGAGTCAGACCTCACTGAGTGAATTACTATAATATATATACATGCATACTAAATGCCAATGCACACAGTCAAAAGTATATATAATATGTATGTATACAAGCAAATACACATAAATGCAATAAAAATCATTTTATATATTTTTATTTAAAATCACAGTTTATGAAGGATCGAATAGAACCTTAGAAAATCGTAACCTCAAACAGTGTTAGACAACACTCTAGCGATACAGGCTCACTTATTCCAAATATATTCACTTGTTCCATTTGGACAGTAGACTGGCCCCGAGACACTAAGTCAACCGAGCTCCAGCAGTCTGACTGTCAGTGTGATTGACCCCGAGACACATGGTCAATCGAGCTCCAGCAATCACACTCCCAAATCCTTTCTCACACATCAAATAATCAAATCCAATCAATATCCTCAAACAGGTTAGTAATATAGCCTAAATGCTATAAGTGTACCGGTACGTACTCGGTCCTAGTGCTGCTCACTAGGTAGCACGTTCTATTGATATCCTTCATTATTAAATATAAAACATACATTCATAAATAAATTATGCATGTAATTGAAATGAACAACAACATAAACCATATATATACTAGAAATATACCAAAAGTAAACCAGGTATATTTTGAGTATATATACGTTAAATAAATCCAATTAAATTACAAAATAAACTAAAAATATATTCAAAAACATTTTGAACCTAATTTATTAGCAAAACATACATATAATTTAAAATATACCGAAAATAAACAAAAGATAAACCAAAATAAACTAAAAATAAACTTAAATACTAATTGAATTATTTATGCATAATTAATAAAAATAAAACATACATTTCTAAATCATGCACCCTAAAGCATATATATATGTATAGAATAGTAACTCACAATTAGTACGCTCCTCGATATGGGTCCGATGGGCCTGGTCCACCAGGCCCCGGTCTCGGTACACCTAAACAAGCAAATGACCACAGAATATCAAAATACATCTACAAAAGTTCTAAAGACTCGATCTAGATTACTAGACATAGAATTAAATTAGAATTCGACCGGACATTACGTTTTATGAGAATTCTACCGAAAATCCGACAGAACCTCCCCTGTAAAACGGACATCTCTCTACTCAAAGAGTAGAGCCGGCCCTGCAAAGAAACACACTTCGAAAATAAACACAGAATCACAATCACAACCCCTCGGTCGGACTCCAAGCTACAGTTCATCGACCGAGGTCCACAATTCACTGAATATTCATAAAATACCGAAAATACCCTTGTATACTAAAAATACATTTCATAAGTAGAATTTACATAATTAACCCTAAAACACAGTAAAAACTGATAAAAACTCATTTTATTAGAAAAATTGTATATTATATATATAATTGAAAATAATTTATGAAAAATAGTTTTAATTAGTCAAAAATACTAAATAATTTGTAGAAATCATTTTTATACCTTAAATAACTATTAAAACCAATTTAATTACATTTTTAGCCAATTTAGGGTAAAATTACCAAAATACCCCTATATATATAAATATGCCAAAATTAATCCAAAAATTCACCAAAAATAATATAATTGCTAAAAATTAATTTTCTCAACATATTTATCAATAATATCACTAAATAAACTTAATTAACCAATTAATTTCAATTAAAAACACAATTAACCCTATTTTCTCAAAATTACATAAACTAATTAAATTCAAAATAAATACATAGAAATTCATAAAAATTAAAAATAAATTTCAATAATTCATTTCAACACCTATATTTACCATAAAACACAATTTCATAATTTAATTAATTAATTTTAGAAAATTAGAAAATAATAATAAAATATTCAAAAATACCTAAAAATCAAAATAATTTCCAAAAATTCTACAAAAAATCAAAATTTTAGATTAAGCTAAGGGGAGAAACTTTTGTGAAGGAATTTATCATGAATCAATCAATTGAAGCTCAAAAAAATTTGAAAACCCTAATAGGCCAAAATTGCAAAATCGAAACCTAGGCAAATCTAGACCATTTTAAGTGAAACAAAGCTTGGAATCACACTCAAAAAAGCTCAAGGAGAAGAAAGAGACCGGCGGTGTCGAAAACAGTGGCCAGAAACACTGTGAACGACGGTGAGAAGAGTTTCGGCTTCTCCGGCCAAAATAAGCTTCCCGACGCCGAAAATGGGCTCTACTGGTGGCGGAACAGCTGGAGGAAGGAGGTGGCACGTCGGGAGGCACACCGATGGCAAGGGAATGACGTGACAGTGGCCGGATTCGTGAGGGAGGGTGATCGGGAATGTTGGGGAGGATGAATGGCAAAACTGTAATTAAACCAAACTTTATATTTTTGATAAATATTATATGTATATGTATGTATATATATATATACTTTATATTATTTTAATATATAATATTATATAGACAATAAATATTCACCACACATATAATTTAATATTTTTAATAATTTATATACTAAAAAAATAATTAAATAATATTAAAACTAATTAATAATTAATAAATAATAAAAAAATATTAGGGTAATTAATTAAACCCTAGTTAAATAAATAAATACACATATATAATTTATTTATTACTTTAAAAATATATATGAGTTCATGCAAATACGGAAATCTATTTAAAATAATTAATAATAAACAATTTACGTATCAATTTCCTCGAAAATGCAAGTCCCGGGAAAATTTTACGTAAATATTTAAAATATTATAAAACAATTAAAATTAGCTTTAATTAAATAACAAACTCATAAAATATTAATATTATATACAAAAATTATTAACTCTGCATATCCCGATGCAGTATTAAAATATTTAAAAACTCGGGATATTACAAATAAGCTTCAATATACATATTTACATAGAAAATTATAATTAAACATAAAAAAAATAATTATTCACAAAATAATAAAATACTCAAATATAGTTTTAAATTTTATTAACACTGCATATCTTGTTAAATATTAAAATAATTTTAAAATTAGGGTTATTATAACCCACTTGGCGATATCCACGCTTAGTAATATGAGAACAGCAGAGGATGACTAGGAGTGAGAAAATTTGATTAGAAAGAATAAAAAAAATGGTGAGATAGAGCGTAAAATGCACTCATTAAATAAAAAAAAGATGTTGAAATAGAGTGTAAAATGCATTCATAACCAATTTTTGTTTTCAAAGAAAAAATTATAAGCTTAAATGCTCTTCTTTTAGAGTTATGTTCATTGGATTACAAAGAGTTATATGCTTGGGTTGTGGTAAATTGTTCATATGTGATATATTTTTGTTTGATTATCTTTTTTAGTAAACATTTTTTAGTCTTAATGTTATCGGCTTGCATATCTTTGAAACTGCAATTCTTTGATTATAATTGAGCTAGTCTTTACATTTTAAATTTGATTTTTGCTTGAGGACAACTAAAGCTTTAGTGTGGAGGAATTTGATGTGTGTAATATTTACATATTTTTTAGTTGAGTTTTAATGACTTTTGAATTAATAAATAATGTTAATTGGGTGGATTTTAAGTTAATTAGGAAACATTTTTATTTTAGAGTCTTATTTAGGATTTTATTATTTTTGGTTTAATTCTAGTCAAATTAGGAGTTTATATTTAAGTATTAATTAGTGTTTCCCTTTTTATAGGAAAGATTAAAAAGGAATTCCAAAAAATCAAGGATTTGTATGATATGGCCATGACATGGGCATATTGCAAGCCATGTTTACTTCTGGAACTGAAGGAATATTGGACACGGGCATGACATGGGCACACTTCAGCCCGTGCATCTTTCTATATAAGTTGGAGAAGATGAGCATGACCTTGACATGGCCATGTGCCAGGCTATATAAACCAATTAGGAGTTTGATTTAAGGATGAGCACGGCCATGTTGAAGCCATGTCGAAGAGCTTCATCGTGACACAAGAAGAGGCATGGCCATATCGAGGCTGTGTCAAATTAAAAGAGATTTTTCCTAAGTGAAAAAGGGAGAGGAATTCAAGGGTTAAGAGGTCTTCCATAAAGTTTTCCTATAAAAGGGACGTTAAGAAGTGTTTTAGGGATGGATTCTACATTTAGGGAGAAATACTTAAAGCTGAAGATTGATGACGAGTCACGAGATTCAAGAGACTTATCTATACTTTCTTCTTCTTCATTTTTTATTTCTTTAATTATGTTTGTGATTGTCACCATAATTATGTATGGCTAAACTATTTTTAGGGTTTAGGTTAGGAGTAGTTATTTTATGATGTGATTGAACGCAATGCTTTATTATTTGATTTTCAGTTAATCTTATAAGTTGCACTTAATGTATGCTTTCATTCTTGGCCAACTTGTTTGCATGTTTATGGGTAGATTCACCAATAAGAGTTAGGATAATTCATTAGCTTATGACTCATAGGACTTAGCTGTTTGGGGAACTATGATAGTAGGCAGGGGTTTACGGTGGTAAATTAATTGTTAAGGAACTTTAGAGTTTAGATTAACTTCTTGACCACTAGAGTAGGTTAAACTTTGATCTTTACATGCTTAATTGAACTCAAGAGAGTCTTTAAATATTTTAGAACAATTACCTTTAACTGAAATCAAGGTGTTTAATAATTAAGTGTTCATGATTTGATTGGAATAGTGAAACTAAATCTAAGCTCTATGTTTTTATCATTTGGTTTTCTTTTAATTTCAGTTGTTTCAATTTATAGTTTGATTTTCTTAATTACTTTATTGATTTTATAGCTAGGAACATAAGTAGAAATATTAGTATTCAATATTCAATCCTCGTGGGAATGATATCTTTTGTACTGCAATTCACAATCTATGCACTTGTGGGTTTTGAACGCAATAGTACTGAATCTTTCTATAAATGGCAAGATTGCTTGACTTGTCAAAAGGTCTAATAATATATCTTCCAATTGTTCAAGACTAGATTCAGGTAGGCTTGTTAATTCAAGAAGAACTTTTTTTTAATTTCTCTTATGTTAATACATGATTTAATTGTCACGAAAAATATGCCTAAAGAGTTTTGACATCATGGTGGGTAGGTTGAAATGCTTGCTTCAATGACCAACGAAATGCTCAGTTTTTTTGGCTGCTAGTGCCACTTAGCATATTATGTCATGACCCAAAATAGGGGCCATGACCGGCACTAGGGAACAGGAATTCTTTCGAACCCGGAACCCGTAGTAAGCCTTAAAATAAAATAAAAACATGCAATAGTAATAATAACAACACAATTAAGTAAAATATTATGCAGTAGAATAAAATCATAAATATCAAAATAATATTTCCACCAAATGAAATTAAATCAAATCCTCATCTCATATATAAATAAACTTTTAATACAAGTTTCAGTTCAAATATTTCAAGTACATATCTCACACAAATATAATACATAAACCCACAACTGTTTACAACTACTGCAATATCTAGATTAATAAAAAAATAAAACTCAGGTGAGCAGTTTACATAATGAAGCCGCGGCAGAAGAAATTTGGTGTAAGGGTCTGCTACTGAGGTCTGATGAAGATGACTCTCCTGAAAAGTAGTCAACGGAGGGGAGTCAGACCTCACTGAGTGAATTACTATAGTATATATACATGCATACTAAATGCCAATGCACACAGTTAAAAGTATATATAATATATATGTATACAAGCAAATATACACACAGATGCAATAAAAATCATTTTATATATTTTTATTGAAAATAACTATTTATGAAGGATCAAATAGAACCCTAGAAAATCGCAACCTCAAACAGTGTTAGACAACACTCTAGCCACATAGGCTCACTTATTCCAAATATATTCACTTATTCCATTTGGACAGTAGACTGGCCCCGAGACACTAAGTCAACCGAGCTCCAGCAGTCTGACTGTCAGTATGATTGGCCCTGAGACACTTGGTCAACCGAGCTCTAGCAATCACACTTCCAAATCATATCTCACACATCAAATAATCATATCCAAACAATATCCACAAATGGTTAGTAATATAGCCTAGATGCTATAAGCGTACCGATACGTACTCGGTCATAGTGCCGCCCACTAGGTAGCACGTTCTATTGATATCCTTCATTATTAAATATAAAACATACATTCATAAATAAATGATGCATGTAATTGAAATGAACAGCAACATAAACCATATATATACTAGAAATATACCAAAAGTAAACCAGGTATATTTCGAGTATATATACGTTAAATAAATCCAATTAAATTACAAAATAAACTAAAAATATATTCAAAAACATTTTAAACATAATTCATTAATAAAACATGCATATAGTTTAAAATATACCAAAAATAAACCCAAAAGTAAACTAAAATAAACTTAAGTACTAATTAAACCATTATGCATATTTAATCAAAATAAAACATATATTTCTAAAATCATGCACCCTAGAGAATATATATATAAAATAGCAACTCACAATTATTGCGCTCCTCGAGATGGGTCCGATGGGCCTGGTCCACTAGGCCTTGGTCTCGACGCAACTAAACAAACAAAAATGACAGGAATCAGAACAAATCTAACATAAGTTCTAAATACTTGATCTAGAATACTAGAGATAGAATTAGGATTAGAGCTCGACCGGACATCACATTTTACGAGAATTCTACCGAAAATCCGGTAGAACCTGTAATATCCCGTGTTTTTACATGTTTTTATACTGTATCGGGATATGCAGTATTAAAGAATTTTGAATATGTATATATACGATATTTTTATGAGTTGATATGTATTTTAAACCTATTTTAATTACTGTGTTTTATATACAGTGTTTTACGTAAAATTTTCTCGGGACTTGCATTTTCGTGGAAATTTTCACGTAAACAATATATTATTAATTATTTTAAAGGTATTTACGGGTTTGCATGAACTCATACATATTTTTAAATTATTAAATAAAGTCGGTGTGTATATTTATTTAATTAGGGTTTATTAATTCCCTAATATTTTATTAAGTATTTAATTGTTTTAATTGTTATTTAATTAATTTTATTGGGTATAAATTATTAAAATATTAATATTTTAATGTGTGTGGTGTATATTTGATGTGTGTAATTTAATATTATTTTAATATAAAGTATAAAGTATATATATATACATATATACATTAAAAATCAAAAGAATTTGCAAAATTACCATTTTGCCCGACAGTTTTTCTTCTTCTTCTTCTTCTTCTTCTTCTCCGATCGTTCCCTCACCATTTCTGGTCGCTGCCGTGCCGTTCCTTCATCGTGGGTGTGCCGTCCGGTGTGCCACCATCTTCCCCGACCAGTTTCGCCGCCTGTGGAGGCCGTTTCCGGCGTCGGGAGAGTGATTTTGGCCGGAGAAGTCGAAAATCAACTCACCGTCGATCACGCCGATTCCGGCCACCATTTTTGATACCACCGGTCTCTTTCTTCTCCTTGAGCTCCGGTGAGTGTGATTCTAGCTTTGGTTTGAGCTAAAATGGTCTAGAATTGCTTAGTTTTCGATTTGTAAATTTCGGCCTATTAGGGTTTTCGATTTTTTTTGAGCTTCGAATTGATTGATTCATGGAAAATTCCTTCACAAATGTTGTTCCTAGTAGCTTAATCTACATGTATGAATTTTTGTAGAATTTTTGGAGATTTTTTGGATTTTTGGGTATTTTTGAATATTTTAATATTATTTTCTAATTTTCGGAAATTAATTATTTAAATTATGAAATTGGAGTTTATGGTTAAATTGGGTATTGAAATGAATTATAGGAATTTATTTGGAATTTTTATGAATTTCTAAGTATTTATTTTTAATTATTGAAGTTTAGGTGATTTTGGAAAATTAGGTTAATTGTGTTTTTATTTGAATTTAATTGGTTAATTGAGTTTAAATATTGATATTATTGATAAATATGTTGAGAAAATTAATTTTGGATAAGTGTATGATTTTTGGTGAATTTTTGAAGTAATTTAAGTATATTTATATATATAGGGGTATTTTGGTAATTTTACCCTAAATTGTCTAAAAATGTAATTTAATTGGTTTTAATATTTATTTAAGGTATAAAAATGATTTCTACAAATTATTTAGTATTTTTAACTAATTAAAACTATTTTTCGGGAATTATTTTCAATTATATATATAATATACGGTTTTTCAAATAAAATGAGTTTTAATCGATTTTTATAGTGTTTCAAGGTCAATTATGTAATTTTTATTTATAAAATGTATTTCGGTGATTTAAGGATATTTTCGGTATATCTGGAATATTATTCTGTGTTGTGGATCCTGGTCGGTAGTCTGGAGTCCGACCGTGGGATTTTGATTGTGTTGAGCTCGTTTTTCGAAGTGTGTTTCTTTGCAGGGTCGGCTCTACTCTTTTGAGTAGAGAGATGTCCGTTTTACAGGGGAGGTTCTGCCGGATTTTCGATAGAATTCTCGTAAAACGTGATATCCAGTCGAACCCTAATTTTCGATTCCGTATTTTAATACTCTAGATTGAATTCTAGGATTTCTGTTAGGTTTATTCTAATGTCGGTTATTTATTGCTTGTTTAGTTGCGCCGAGACCGAGGGCTAGTGGACCAGGCCCGTCGGACCTGTCTCGTGGAGCGCATTAGGTGAGTTACTATATTATATATATATGCTTAGGATGCATGATTTAGAAAATGCATGTTTTATTTTGACTGAATATGCATAAATAATGTGATTTATATTCAAGTATATTTTTGGTATATTTTTGGTATATAATAAATTATATACATGTTTTGTAAATAAAATATATTTAAAATGTTTTTAAATATATTTTTAGTTTAATTCATGATTTGATTGGATTTATTTGACATATATATACTCAAAATATACCTGGTTTATGTTTGGTATATTTCCAGTATATATATGGTTTATATTGTTGATTTATTTAAATTCATGCATCATGTATTTGTGAATGAATGTTTTATTATTTATTAATGAAGGATATTAATAGAACGTGCTACCTAGTGGGCAGCACTAGGACCGAGTACGTACCGGTACGCCTATAGTTTTAGGCTATATACTAACTATTTGTGGATATTGATTTGATTATGATTATTGATATGTGAGATGTGGTTTGTGGGTGTGATTGCTGGAGATCGGTTGACCAAGTGTCTCGGGGCCAATCACACTGGCAGTCAGACTGCTGGAGCTCGGTTGACTTAGTGTCTCGGGGCCAGTCTACTGTCCAAATGGATTAAGTGGATATATTTGGAATAAGTGAGCCTGTATGGCCAGAGTGTTGTTTAACACTATTTTCTGAGGTTGCGATATTCTAGGGTTCTATATGATCCTTCATAAAAGATGATTTTCAGATAAAATATATAAAAACGATTTTTCTGCATCTGTATGAATTGCCTGTATATATACATATTAGACATGTATTATTGACTGTATGCATTGTCATTTAGAGTGTATGTATATATATTATAGTAATTCACTCAGTGAGGTCTGACTCCCCTCCGTTGACTATTTTTCAGGAGAGTCAACTTCCTCAGACCTCAGTAGCAGGTCGATACGTCGGATTTCTTCCGCCCCGGCTTCTTTATGTAAATTGTCTACTTGAGTCTTAATTATTTTATCTAGACACTGCAGTAGTTGTGAATTAAAGTATGGGATTTTATGTACTTTATTTTAAAGAGATGTATTATATTGAACTGGATTTGTATTAAACAGATTTTATGTATGAGATGAGTTTTGAAGTAAATCCAGTTGATATGGATAATATTATGATATTATGATTTTTATTTCCGCTGCATATTATATTTTATTGTTATTATGGCATGCTTTATTTTATTTTTAGGCTTGCTACGGGTTCCGGATTCGAAAGAATTCCCGTTCCCTAGCGCCGGTCATGGCCCCTGTTTTGGGTCGTGACAAAGTTAGTATCAGAGCGAAGTTCGTATCAGAGTGGAGTTCTGTGTCAGGGCTTAGTTATGTGAGTTGTGGCCCTAGTTTTAAAGTTGTGTTTTCTGTTGGACTACTGCAGTGTATTAGGTTCGAGTATGTCTTGATGAGTATTCCTTGCTGTAGTTTTCAGCGTTATTCCTCCGTTGTCTGTTTTGTCTGAATCTTTCCGTTTGTCTTTTCAGAATGAGGAGGCAAGCGCGTGTCGCTCCACCGGTCGTTCAGGCCGAGGATGATGAGTCTTTTCAGGATGAGGTTTTACCTCCTGAGCCGCCAGTTAGGAGTAGAGGTCGTGGCAGAGGTAGACCTCGAGGAGCGGCAGGTCGCCGTAGGCAGAGAGAGTTATAGGACGAGGAGCCTGTTGAGCCTGAGTTTGATGTTCCTGTTCCTCCAGTTGTTCAGCCTGTTCAGCCTGCCTATCAGCAGGGTATGTCTGACCCTGAGGCAGCTTTGTTCTATGCCCGAGTTGGCAGGATTGCTTTTGATGGTACTTCTGATCCTTTAGATTTTCTGCATGCGATTGAGACTAGGACGCGGACTGCTTATACCGAGTACCAGAGGATCATGATTGTTGAGTTGTCTGTCGAGGGACCAACTTTGGATTGGTTCATTCAGATGATCCAACCTTATATGATGACGATGACATGGGCTCAGTTTCGAGAACGATTCATGAGGAGATTTTGTCCAGAGCCTCTTCGTTTGAGCTATCATCTTCGTTTGACTAGTATTTCTCGTGGAGATCGATCTGTAGAGGAGTATACCCGAGAGTTTCTTCGTCTGGGTAGATATGCTGAGGATCTGATGCGAGATCAGTATTTCGCTGTTACTACCTATGTTACTGGTTTGGGTTCAGCTTTTGCTGGTATGCCTACAGCAGGTCTTACTCTGGAGTCTGTAATTGAGCTAGCTAAGGAGATTGAGCTGAGATTAGTTAGGCAGGGAGCGATGCCTGATTATTACCAGTTGGGAGTTCAGTCGAGTGGATCGCAGGCTACTCCATATTCGAGTTTTCATGTTGGTTCGAGTAGTCAGCAGCGAGGTTCGACTCAGCAGAGTCAGAGACAGCAGCAGCGAGTGCATCGGAGCAGTAGACATGGCCGTGGAGGTCAGCGTAGATCATTCAGATTCGGATCAGGTGCTTCGAGCAGCAGCAGTGGTCGTTGTTCTGGATCAGCGGCCAGTGTTTGTCAGACTTGTGGTAGAGTCCATCAGGGACCGTGTTACCTGACACCACTGACATGTTTCAGATGCGGACAGACAGGACATTTTGCCAGATCGTGTCCTTATTCTGGGTATCAGCAGCAGCAGATTCCGCGATTCCCCCAGCAGTCGATTGCTAGTTCAGCACCCGTGCCATTTCAGTTGCCACCAGCCCAGCATCAGAGTTCTACTCAGTTTGTTCCACAACAGAGTCGTGGTAGAGGTACTAGAGGAGGTGCCAGAGGTGTTGGCCAGGCTTCTACCAGTCAGCAGGGAGGTCGAGGCCAGGCGAGAGTCTTCCATCTGACTCAGCAGGATGCTCAGGCATCTAATGCAGTCGTGGCAGGTATTCTTTCTGTTTGTTACCTGGATGCTTTGGTTTTGTTTGATCCGGGTGCCACGCATTCGTTCGTTTCTCCTATTTTTGCTTCTAAATCTTGTTGGCAAGCTTCGAGGATGGCTTTTCCTTTGTCTGTTGCCACTCCTCTGAGTGATTCCTTGGACACCGATATTGTTCTTTCTGGTTGTCCAGTTCTCGTGGGAGATAGAGAATTACCCGCTAATTTGATTTTGTTGGATGTGATGGAGTTCGATGTTATTTTGGGAATGGATTGGTTGTCTCAGCACTTTGCCGTGGTAGATTGCAGGAATAAGGAGGTGATTTTTAGAATTCCTGATGAAGTAGAGTTTAAGTTTGTTGGTGATAGGAGTTCAGCACCTCAGAATCTTATTTCTGCTATATCAGCTAGGAAGTTGTTGAGGAAAGGTTGTCAGGGGTTTTTGGCATTGGTCAGGGATACGTCAGTAGAGAAGTTGTCACTCACAGATGTTCCTGTTGCTTGTGAGTTTCCTGATGTTTTTCCCCGAGGAGTTGCCAGGGTTACCACCTCATAGAGAGATTGAGTTCTGTATAGATGTGGTACCAGGTACTACTCCTATATCTATGCCACCCTATCGTATGGCTCCTGCAGAGTTGAGAGAGTTAAAGGAGCAATTGCAAGAGTTGTTGGATAAGGGTTTTATCAGACCTAGTGTTTCTCCTTGGGGTGCACCAGTCCTGTTTGTGAAGAAGAAGGATGGTACCCTGAGACTGTGCATTGACTACAGAGAGTTGAATAAGGTGACAGTGAAGAACAAGTACCCTCTCCCGAGGATAGATGATTTGTTTGATCAGCTACAAGGTGCACAGTTCTTTTCTAAGGTCGACTTGAGGTCGGGTTATCATCAGCTGCGGATTAGTGAAGCTGATATTCCCTAAGACAGCTTTCCGCACTAGATATGGCCATTATGAGTTTCTGGTGATGTCTTTTGGTTTGACTAATGCACCAGCAGCTTTTATGGATCTGATGAACAGAGTATTCAGACCGTATATGGATCAGTTTGTGGTAGTCTTCATTGATGATATACTAGTATATTCGAGGAGTATGGAAGAGCACGTATATCACTTGAGGATTGTACTACAGACACTGAGAGATCATCAGCTTTATGCTAAATTCTCGAAGTGTGATTTCTGGATGGAGAGTGTTTCTTTTCTTGGACACGTAGTGTCTAAAGAAGGTATTCAGGTTGATCCACAGAAGGTTGAGGCAGTATCTGAGTGGCCTAGACCTACTTCAGTTACTGAGATTCGGAGTTTTCTGGGTTTAGCCGGGTATTATAGGCGATTTGTGCAGGATTTTTCCAGGATAGCAGCCCCTATGACTCGCTTGACTTAGAAGAATGTTAGATTCGAGTGGTCAGAAGCTTGTGAGAATAGTTTTCAGTTGTTGAAGGAGAAGTTGACCACAGCGCCAGTATTAGCTTTGCCTAATAGTGTGGATAAGTTCACAGTTTATTGTGATGCCTCTAGAATTGGTCTTGGTTGTGTGTTGATGCAGAATGGAAGGGTGATAGCCTATGCTTCGAGGCAGTTGAAGAAGCATGAGCAGAACTATCCCACACATGATCTGGAGATGGCTGCAGTGATCTTTGCTTTGAAGATTTGGAGACATTATCTGTACGGGGTGACTTGTGAGATATTTACTGATCACAAGAGCCTTAAGTACATTTTTCAGCAGCGAGATCTGAATTTGAGGCAGAGAAGATGGTTGGAACTGTTGAAGGATTATGATTGCGAGATTCTTTACCATCCGGGTAAAGCTAATGTGGTAGCAGATGCCTTGAGTAGGAAGTCCTCAGGTAGTCTTGCTCACATCGGTATTGAGAGGAGACCATTGATCCAAGAGTTGCATTTGTTGGTGGATCAAGGTCTGATGATGAAGATCAGTAGATCAGGTGGACTGTTAGCTCAGTTTAAAGTACGATCTGTACTGAGGGATAGGATTAAAGCAGCTAAGAGCCGAGATCCTATTCTAGAAGAGCTTGCAGAGAATGTCAGAGCAGGGAAGTTCACTGATTTCACACTCGATGATGATGGTGTGTTGTGGATCAGTGGTAGATTGTGTGTTCCTGATGTGGATAATTTGAGAGAAGAGATCTTAGAGGAAGCACATTCTACAGCTTACAGCGTACATCCAGGTGTTACTAAGATGTACCACAGTATCAGAGATCTATACTGGTGGGATGGATTGAAGAAGGATGTTGCTGATTATGTTGCTAAGTGCTTGACGTGTCAGCAAGTGAAAGCCGAACATCAGAAGCCTTCTGGGAAGCTTCAGCCTCTTCCTATTCCCAAGTGGAAGTGGGAAAGAATAGCTATGGATTTTGTGGTTGGTTTACCTCGTTCGAAGGATGGATACGATTCCATCTGGGTGATTGTAGACAGATTGACGAAGTCTGCACATTTCTTGCTTGTGAAAGCCACATATTCAGTTGCTAGATTGGCGAAGTTGTATGTGAAGCATATTGTGTGCCTTCATGGAGTACCTGTGTCCATTGTGTCAGATAGAGGTTCGGTGTTTACTTCTCGTTTTTGGCAGAAGTTGCAAGAAGCGATGGGCACTAGGTTGGATTTCAGTACTGCTTTTCATCCTCAGACAGATGGTCAGTCTGAGAGGACGATCCAGACACTGGAAGATATGTTGAGAATGTGTGTCTTGGATTTGGGAGGTAGCTGGGATGATCATTTGTCGCTTGTTGAGTTTGCATATAATAACAGCTACCATAGCAGTATTGGCATGGCACCATATGAGGCGTTGTATGGAAGGAAGTGTAGATCCCCTTTGAGTTGGGATGAGATTGGTGAGAGAGCTTTGACTGGACCAGAGATGGTTCAGGATGCTGCAGAGAAAGTCGCCATGATCAAGCGTAGATTAGAGACCGCAGTTAGTAGACAGAAGAGTTATGCGGATCCTAGGCGCAGAGATGTGGAGTTTCAGGTTGGAGATTATGTTTTTCTGAAAGTATCTCCGATGAAGGGTGTGATGAGATTTGGCAGGAAGGGTAAGTTAGCACCGAGATACATTGGACCGTTTGAGATTCTGGAGAGAGTTGGCACTGTTGCATATCGGTTGGATTTGCCTCCGAGTATGTCACAGGTGCATCCAGTATTTCATATCTCGATGTTGAGGAAGTATATCTCAGATCCTTCACACGTGTTGCAGCCCGACAGTGTAGAAGTGAGTGAAGATTTGACTTTTGTGGAAGAACCTGTGGCGATCGTTGATTTTCAAGTTCGACAGTTGCGATCGAAGCAAATTCCGATGGTCAAGGTTTTGTGGCGTAGTGACAGAGTTGAAGAGCATACGTGGGAGACTGAAGCTGAGATGCGAGCTTCTTACCCGTATCTCTTTCCTTCTTGATCTTTTCTTTTTAGAATTCGGGGACGAATTCTTGTAAGGGGGGAAGACTGTAATATCCCGTGTTTTTACATGTTTTTATACTGTATCGGGATATGCAGTATTAAAGAATTTTGAATATGTATATATACGATATTTTTATGAGTTGATATGTATTTTAAACCTATTTTAATTACTGTGTTTTATATACAGTGTTTTACGTAAAATTTTCCCGGGACTTGCATTTTCGGGAAAATTTTCACGTAAACAATATATTATTAATTATTTTAAAGGTATTTACGGGTTTGCATGAACTCATACATATTTTTAAATTATTAAATAAAGTCGGTGTGTATATTTATTTAATTAGGGTTTATTAATTCCCTAATATTTTATTAAGTATTTAATTGTTTTAATTGTTATTTAATTAATTTTATTGGGTATAAATTATTAAAATATTAATATTTTAATGTGTGTGGTGTATATTTGATGTGTTTAATTTAATATTATTTTAATATAAAGTATAAAGTATATATATATACATATATACATTAAAAATCAAAAGAATTTGCAAAATTACCATTTTGCCCCCGACAGTTTTTCTTCTTCTTCTTCTTCTCCGATCGTTCCCTCACCATTTTCGATCGCTGCCATGCCGTTCCTTCACCGTGGGTGTGCCGTCCGGTGTGCCACCATCTTCCCCGACCAGTTTCGCCACCTGTGGAGGCCGTTTCCGGCGTCGGGAGAGTGATTTTGGCCGGAGAAGCCGAAAATCAACTCACCATCGATCACGTCGATTCCGGCCACCGTTTTCGACACCGCCGGTCTCTTTCTTCTCCTTGAGCTCCGGTGAGTGTGATTCTAGCTTTGGTTTGAGCTGAAATGGTCTAGAATTGCTTAGTTTTCGATTTGTAAATTTCGGCCTATTAGGGTTTTCAATTTTTTTTGAGCTTCGAATTGATTGATTCATGGAAACTTCCTTCACAAATGTTGTTCCTAGTAGCTTAATCTACATGTATGAATTTTTGTAGAATTTTTGGAGATTGTTTGGATTTTTGGGTATTTTTGAATATTTTAATATTATTTTCTAATTTTCGGAAATTAATTATTTAAATTATGAAATTGGAGTTTATGGTTAAATTGGGTATTGAAATGAATTATAGGAATTTATTCGGAATTTTTATGAATTTCTAAGTATTTATTTTTAATTATTGAAGTTTAGGTGATTTTGGAAAATTAGGTTAATTGTGTTTTTATTTGAATTTAATTGGTTAATTGAGTTTAAATATTGATATTATTGATAAATATGTTGAGAAAATTAATTTTGGATAAGTGTATGATTTTTGGTGAATTTTTGAAGTAATTTAAGTATATTTATATATATAGGGGTATTTTGGTAATTTTACCCTAAATTGTCTAAAAATGTAATTTAATTGGTTTTAATATTTATTTAAGGTATAAAAATGATTTCTACAAATTATTTAGTATTTTTAACTAATTAAAACTATTTTTCGGGAATTATTTTCAATTATATATATAATATACGGTTTTTCAAATAAAATGAGTTTTAATCGATTTTTATAGTGTTTCAAGGTCAATTATGTAATTTTTATTTATAAAATGTATTTCGGTGATTTAAGGATATTTTCGGTATATCTGGAATATTATTCTGTGTTGTGGATCCCGGTCGGTAGTCTGGAGGTCCGACCGTGGGATTTTGATTGTGTTGAGCTCGTTTTTCGAAGTGTGTTTCTTTGCAGGGTCGGCTCTACTCTTTTGAGTAGAGAGATGTCCGTTTTACAGGGGAGGTTCTGCCGGATTTTTGGTAGAATTCTCGTAAAACGTGATATCCAGTCGAACCCTAATTTTCGATTCCGTATTTTAATACTATAGATTGAATTCTAGGATTTCTGTTAGGTTTATTCTAATGTCGGTTATTTATTGCTTGTTTAGTTGCGCCGAGACCGAGGGCTAGTGGACTAGGCCCGTCGGACTTGTCTCGTGGAGCGCATTAGGTGAGTTACTATATTATATATATATGCTTAGGATGCATGATTTAGAAAATGCATGTTTTATTTTGACTGAATATGCATAAATAATGTGATTTATATTCAAGTATATTTTTGGTATATTTTTGGTATATAATAAATTATATACATGTTTTGTAAATAAAATATATTTAAAATGTTTTTAAATATATTTTTAGTTTAATTCATGATTTGATTGGATTTATTTGACATATATATACTCAAAATATACCTGGTTTATGTTTGGTATATTTCCAGTATATATATGGTTTATATTGTTGATTTATTTAAATTCATGCATCATGTATTTGTGAATGAATGTTTTATTATTTATTAATGAAGGATATCAATAGAACGTGCTACCTAGTGGGCAGCACTAGGACCGAGTACGTACCGGTACGCCTATAGTTTTAGGCTATATACTAACTATTTGTGGATATTGATTTGATTATGATTATTGATATGTGAGATGTGGTTTGTGGGTGTGATTGCTGGAGCTCGGTTGACCAAGTGTCTCGGGACCAATCACACTGGCAGTCAGACTGCTGGAGCTCGGTTGACTTAGTGTCTCGGGGCCAGTCTACTGTCCAAATGGATTAAGTGGATATATTTGGAATAAGTGAGCCTGTATGGCCAGAGTGTTGTTTAACACTATTTTCTGAGGTTGCGATATTCTAGGGTTCTATATGATCCTTCATAAAAGATGATTTTCAGATAAAATATATAAAAAACGATTTTTTCTGCATCTGTATGAATTGCCTGTATATATACATATTAGACATGTATTATTGACTGTATGCATTGTCATTTAGAGTGTATGTATATATATTATAGTAATTCACTCAGTGAGGTCTGACTCCCCTCCGTTGACTATTTTTCAGGAGAGTCAACTTCCTCAGACCTCAGTAGCAGGTCGATACGCCCGGATTTCTTCCGCCCCGGCTTCTTTATGTAAATTGTCTACTTGAGTCTTAATTATTTTATCTAGACACTGCAGTAGTTGTGAATTAAAGTATGGGATTTTATGTACTTTATTTTAAAGAGATGTATTATATTGAACTGGATTTGTATTAAACAGATTTTATGTATGAGATGAGTTTTGAAGTAAATCCAGTTGATATGGATAATATTATGATATTATGATTTTTATTTCCGCTGCATATTATATTTTATTGTTATTATGGCATGCTTTATTTTATTTTTAGGCTTGCTACGGGTTCCGGATTCGAAAGAATTCCCGTTCCCTAGCGCCGGTCATGGCCCCTGTTTTGGGTCGTGACAGAACCTCCCCTATAAAATGGACATCTCTCTACTCAAAGAGTAGAGCCGGCCCTGCAAAGAAACACATTTTGAAAATAAACACAGAACACAACCATAATCCCTCGGTCGGACTCTAAACTACAATTCACCGACCGAGGTCCACAATTCACGGAATATTTACAAAATATCAAAAATGCCCTTATATAATAAAAATACATTTTATAAGTAGAAATTACGTAATTAACCCTAAAACACAGTAAAAACCGATAAAACTCATTTTATTAGAAAAATCGTATATTATATATATAATTGAAAATAATTTACGAAAAATAGTTTTTATTAGTTAAAAATACTAAATAATTTTTAGAAATCATTTTTATACCCTAAATAACTATTAAAACCAATTTAATTATATTTTTAGCCAATTTAGGGTAAAATTACCAAAATACCCTTATATAAATAAATATATTAAAATTAACCCAAAAATTCACCAAAAATAATATAATTACTCAAAATTAATTTTATCAACATATATTTCAATAATATCAATAAATATACTCAATTTACCAATTTATTCCAATTAAACATATAATTAACCCTATTTTCCCAAAATTACATAAAATTAATAAATTCAAAATAAATACATAAAAATTCATAAAAATTACAAATAAATTTCTATAATTCATTTCAACACCTATATTTACCATAAAACACAATTTCATAATTTAATTAATTAATTTTCAAAAATTAGAAAATAATAATAAAATAATAAAAAATACCCAAAAATCAAAATAAATTCCAAAAATTCTACAAAAATTCCCACATGAAGATTAAGCTACTAGGATCAAATTTTGTGAAGGAATTTTTCATGAATCAATCAAATTGAAGCTCAAAAAAAATCAAGAACCCTAATAGGCCGAAATTGCAAAATCGAAACCTAGAACATTGTAAGTGAAACAAAGCTTGGAATCATACTCACCAGATCTCAAAGAGAAGATAGAGACCAGCGGTGTCAAAAACAGTGGCTGGAATCATGTCGATCGACGTTAGCTTCAAGTTTCAGCTTTTCGGCCAAAATGAGCTCCTCCGACGCTGGAAACGACTGTTGCAGGTGGCGGGAATGGATGAGGAAGAAGGTGGCATGTTGGGAGGCACACCGACGGGAAGAAAACTGCATGACGGATGGTGGAACGGCGATGAGAGGTGATCGGGAAGAAGGAGAGGAAGTCGGGGGCAAAATGGTAATTTGGCAAACTGTTTGATTTTTGACAATATTTAATGTATATATGCATATATATATATACTCACACTATATATTATAATAATATAAATTTTCACACATATTAAATATACACCACATACATATTTTAATACATTTAATAATTTATACACTTAAAAATAATTAATTAATATTAAAACTAAATAATAAAAATTAGGGTAATTAATTAAACCCTAGTTTAATTTAAATAAATACACATATATACACTTTATTTTAGCACTTTAAAAATTATATATGAGTTCATGCAAATTTGTGAAATTGTTTAAAATAATTAATATTAAATTATTTACGTGTTAATTTCCCCAAAAATAGAATTCTCGAGAAAATTTTACGTAAAACACTTAAAATAACATAAAATAATTAAAATAAGCTTTAAATAAATATCAACTCATAAAAATATCATAATTATATACAAAATTATTAACACTGCATATCCCGATGCAATTTAAAATATTTTAAAAACTCGGGATATTACATATTATGACTTGCCAAAAGGATTTTGATTGGCTAGTGGCTAAAAATGCTTCCAACTCAAGTTTTGGACTCTAGCAACTAGATTTTCAAGAATGATAACTTTATCGGGACTATTTCTAGTTGTTATTAAACTCCTGCACTTTCATTTGCTTAGGTTTAGGTTTTCAATCATACTTACAGGCTCAATATACAAATTATCAGGACAAGTTCAAGTTAGCCATTCTAACACCATATCAATGACTGATTCTTGATGAAGAACAACTTATGGAGTACTGAGTTATTTTGAATTATGTTCCAATTATACTAGATTAGAGTGTGATTTTTTAGGTTATGAAAACATAAGGACTTGATGAACTTGAATTTCCATGGAACATAAACAATATTATGAAATCAGGATTCAAACCCTACACCTCATGATGTCCTTAGAGAGTGTTGAGTTTGTGACATGAATTCTATGGAACCTTAATGGTAATAAGGTTCCATTATGCTTATAACTCATTTTTTTTACATGGAATCAATGAAGACTTAAAAAGTCCATTTTGACACAATCGCATCATATGCCTAGCATAACCATGCCTGGTTATTGATTTTAAAAGGCTACTAAAGTCTATTTTGACACAACCATGTCATATGCTTGACACAACCATGCCTCAAAGTTGTGTTCTGGATGAGATCACGTGACACAACCGTGTCATGAGTAGCATTATTGGCCCCAATTAGGAAGCTATTTTTTCTTCCTTATTTTGAACCCACTTTTACCCTCTTTGTATAAATACCTAATTTTAGGGTTTGAAAAAATGTTCTTTAGATTGTTAGCCGCCCTAACACTTCTTTTGTACACTCCTCTGCCCGTGATTTTTCCCCTTCTTAGGGTTTTCCATGTAAATTCTTATGTGTTCTTCTCTAATTTTTTATTTTACCATTATTCTTTTGTGTTTAATTATTTGTTTATGCACTTTGTTCACTTCCATTGCGTAACAAACTAGTATTAGAGCAGAGATTATATTAGGCCTATTAATCTTGGTGTTTCTTATTTAAATAATGGCTTTAATGAAGTGTAGCATTGCACTCTTATATCACAACATAAGATTTTTGCTTTAGCAGGTAAAGATGTGAGTTGTACTCACACTTATGGATTTGGATGATGCTATTTTGGGGGTTAATCATATGCCTGCCTCATGGATGAGTGGAGAAAGGCAGCGTAAAGATCGAAAAGCCTTGACTTAAATACATTTGCATTTGTCCAATAATATATTGTAAGATGTTTTAAAAGAGAAGACCATCGCTTTGCTGTGGATGAAGCTTAAGTAGTTGTGTATGAAGAAAATCCTTACCAGTAAAATGCATTTAAGCCAGCGTTTGTATTCTCATCATATGACAGAAGGTACATCCCTTGAGGATCATTTAACTATGTTTAAGCAAATAGTTTCTAACCTAGAAAGTATGGAGCTAAAGGTGGAGAATGAGGATTTGGCATTAATTCGTCTTTGTTCTCTACCTTCGTCTCATGCAACTTTTGTTGATACCTTGTTGTATAATTGCAATAAGATTTCTCTTGAAGACGTGTATAATGCTTTATTCTTAGGAGAAAATTAAACAATTGGTAGTTAATCCAGAGACACAACCAAAGAGTCTTATGATTCGTGGTAGGACATTTGAGAAAGGTACTGGTAATGATAGAAAGGGTAGATCGAAGTCTAAAAATAAAACTGTAAATTACTACTACTATAAGAAAAAGGGTTATATCAAGTCAGAGTGTTTTTAATTAAAGAATAGAATTAAGAGAGGTGATAAAAAAAGGTGGTAAGCCCAGTGTTATTGAAGATGTAGAAGACCTTGATAATTAAAGGGATCTTTTCTTTATTACTAACAATAGGGTCAATTCAACAAATGACTGGATTTTGGATACAACCTGCATATTCCATATGACATGCAATTAAGAATAGTTTATAACCTATGAACCGAGAGATATGAGGACTGGTTTAATAAGGAATAATGCTCTTTATAAGATTATCGGGCATTCGTTCGGTCAGAATCAAGATGCATGATGGGATCACCAAGACATTTAAGGGTGTTTAGCATATTCCTAATTTAGGCCAAAATCTTATTTTTGTTTCTACCTTTCATAGTGAAGGTTACGATTACTCAGGTAGAGGTGGAGTGTTGAAGATCACTAAGGGCTCTCTCATTGTTATAATGGGGCATTTGAGACATGCCAAGTTATATGTCTTAGAGGGTTCGTCCATTACAAGTGATGTAGTTGTCATTTCCTCTAAGTTGGATAATCCTACACTTTGGCATTTACGCCTAGGCCATATGAGTGAGAATGGCTTAGTAGAGTTAAACAAAAGAGGACTGATTAATGATTGGATTAGGAAATTGGAGTTTTATGAGCATTGTGTATTTAGGAAACATAAAAGGTTGAGTTTCAATAAGGGCATTCACAACACTAAAAGGACACTTAACTATGTTCATTCAGACCTTTGAGGGCTATCCAAAGTTCCCACTAACGGTTATTAATGATTTCTCATGAAAATTTTGGGTGTTCTTTTTAAAGCAAAAGAGTGATGTGTTTGCTACTTTTAAGTAGTGGAAGACCATGATTGAAAAACATACTGGGAAGCATGTAAAACATCTTCGCACCAATAATGGTTTGGAGTTTTATTTGGATAAGTTTAACTCATTTTGTAAGTTCAAAGGGATTGTTAAACACTTGATAGTTCTAGGTACTCCATAGTAGAATGGTGTGGCTGAGCGTATGAATAATACATTGATAGAGAAATTCTATTGCTTGCTTTTAAATTCAAGATTACCTAAGTCATTTTGGGCTAAAGTTGCCATTATAGCCTATTTTCTTATTAATCGTTCTCCCTCAACAACAATTGATAAGAAAACTTTGGAAGAGGTATAGTCTAGTACTCTTGATAGTTATTCTGACTTGAAAATTTTTTGTTGTCCTGCATATGCTCATGTTGATAATGGTAAATTGGAACCTAGATCTATAAAGTGTGTCTTTCTTGGGTATATGTCTAGTGTTAAAGGTTATAAGGCTTAGTGTCCCGAGTTAAGAAAGGTTATTATTAGTCATAATGTAATCTTTAATGAAACTTCTATGCTATATAACTTGCCTCCTAGAGACATTTATGATGAGTTTACGCAATAACAAAATACAAGCATGAAAGTGGAGTTTCAGATTAGGAAAAAATCCACACTAAAAGCTACATCTGATGAGAGTTCAGAGGTGTCTAATGATAATGAAGCTACCACACCTTAGTATTCTTTTACGAGGGACAAATCTAGGAGGACTATTAAACCACCATAAAGATACACTAAAGCATATATGGTGGCTTATGCATTGAATGTGGTTGAAGATATTGAAGCTTGCGAGGAACCATCTACCTATAAAGAGGCAATCAATTGTGTGGATTCAAAAAAGTGGGTAATTGCATGCATGAGGGGATGCAGTCTCTACATAAGAATGGCACTTGGGAGTTAGTGAAGTTACCCAAAGGCAAGAAAACTGTTTGGTGTAAGTGGGTGTTCAAGAAGAAGGAAGGGACTTTGAGTATTGATAATGCAATATATAAGGGTAAACTTATTTTTAAGGGCTATAATAAGATTATAGATGTGGACTTCATAGATGTATTCTCTCTTGTTATAAAATATAGTTCTATTCGAGCTTTACATGGGATTATTGCAAGACATGATCTTGAATTGGAACAATTGGATATGAAAACAACATTCTTACATAGAGAGCTTGAGGAGAACATCTATATGCAGTAGCCAAAGGGTTTTGTTGCTTCAGGCAAGGAAGACCATGTGTGTTTATTGAAGAAATCTCTCTATAGAATGAAGTAGTGTAATATCTCGTGTTTTTAAATATTTTAATACTGCATCGGGATATGCAGTGTTAATAATTTTTTTATATAATATTAATATTTTATGAGTTTGTTATTTAATTAAAGCTAATTTTAATTGTTTTATATTATTTTAAATATTTACGTAAAATTTTCCCGGGACTTGCATTTTCGGGGAAATTGGTACGTAAATAATTTAATATTAATTATTTTAAATAATTTTGCAGACTTGCATGAACTCATATATATTTTTAAAGTGCTAAAATAAAGTATATATATATTTGAATTAAATTAGGGTTTAATTAATTACCCTAATATTTTTTTATTATTTTATTATTTATTAATTAGTTTTAATATTATTTAATTATTTTTAGTGTATAAATTATTAAAATATTAAATTTTGTGTGTGGTAATATTTATTGTCCATATAATATTATATATTAAAATAATATAAAGTATATATATATACATACATATACATATAATATTTATCAAAAAAATAAAGTTTGATTTAATTACAAGTTTGCCATCGTCTTGTTCCCCTTCTCCCCGATTGATTTCCGCCCTCACCACCGCCTGCCATCTCATTTTTAGGCCATCGGTGTGCCGCCCTGAGCTCCGCCCTTCCCAGCCAGCAGCTCCGCCACCTTTCCTCCTCTTCTCCGGCATCGTTTCCCTCTGTTTGGCCATAAGACCGAAACTTGAAGCCACCGTTTTCAACACCGTCAGTCTCTTTCTTCTCCTTGAGCTCCGGTGAGTGTGATTCCAAGCTTTATTTCACTTAAAATGGTCTAGATTTGCCTAGGTTTCGATTTTTGCAATTCGGCCTATAAGGGTTTTCAATTTTTTTTGAGCTTCAATTGATTGATTCATGATAAATTCCTTCAAAAATGTTGTTCCCTTTAGTTTAATCTTTATGTGTGAATTTTTTTAGAATTTTTGGAATTTATTTTGATTTTTGGGTATTTTTGAATATTTTATTATTATTTTCTAATTTTCGAAAATTAATTAATTAAATTATGAAATTGTGTTTTATGATAAATATAGGTGTTGAAATGAATTATAGAAATTTAGTTAGAATTTTTGTGAATTTTTATGTATTTATTTTGAATTTATTTAGTTTATGTAATTTTGATAAAATAGGGTTAATTGTGTTTTTAATTGAAATTAATTAGTTAATTGAGTTTATTTATTGATATTATTGATAAATATGTTGAGAAAATTAATTTTTTGCAATTATATTATTTTTGGTGAATTTTTGAATTAATTTTAGTATATTTATATATATATATATGGGTATTTTGGTAATTTTACCCTAAATTGGCTAAAAATATAATTAAATTGGTTTTAATAGTTATTTAAGGTATAAAAAATGATTTCTACAAATTATTTAGTATTTTTAATTAATTAAAACTATTTTTCGTGATTTATTTTCAAATTATATATATAATATATGATTTTTCTAAATAAATGAGTTTTATCGGTTTTTAATGTGTTTTAGGGTTAATTATGTAATTTATACTTATAAAATGTATTTTTAGAATACAAGGGTATTTTCAGTATTTTGTGAATATTCAGTGAATTGTGGACCTCAGTCGGTGAACTGTAGCTTGGAGTCCGGCCGAGGAGTTGTGATTGTGATTTTGTGTCTATTTTTTGAAGTGTGTTTCTTTGCAGGGCCGGCTCTACTCTTTAAGTAGAGAGATGTCCGTTTTACAGGGGAGGTTTTGTCGAATTTTCGGTAGAATTCTCATAAAACGTGATGCTCGATCGAATTCTGATTTTTAATTATGTGTCTAATATTCTAGATCGAGTTTCTAAGATTTTCTGTTAGGTTTATTTTGATGTCTGTTATTATTGTTTGTTTAGTTGCGCAGAGACCAAGGCCTAGTGGACCAGGCCTATTGAACCCCTCTCATGGAGCGCACTAATTGTGAGTTACTATTCTATATATATATGCTTTAGGGTGCATGATTTAGAATTGTATGTTTTATTTCGATTAATTATGCATAAATAATTCAATTAGTATTTAAGTTTATTTTTAGTTTACTTTTGGTTTATTTTTGATTTATTATTGGTATATTTTAAACTATATGCATGTTTTATTAACGAATTATGTTTAAAATGTTTTCAAATACATTTTTAGTTTATTTTGTAATTTAATTGGATTTATTTAACGTATATATACTCGAAATATATCTGGTTTACTTTTGGTATATTTCTAGTATATATATATGGTTATTGTTGCTATTATATTTAAATTCATGCATCATTTATTTTTATGAGTGTATGTTTTATATATTAATGAAGGATATCAATAGAACGTGCTACTTAGTGGGCAGCACTAGGACCGAGTACGTACCGATATGCTTATAGCATTTAGGCTATATTACTAACCATTTGTGGATATTGATTGGATATGATTATTTAATGTGTGAGAAATGATTTGGGAGTGTGATTACTGGAGCTCGGTTGACCAAGTGTCTCGGGGCCAATCACACTGACAGTCAGACTGCTGGAGCTCAGTTGACTTAGTGTCTCGGGGCCAGTCTACTGTCCAAATGGAACAAGTGAACTTATTTGGAATAAGTGAGCTTGTATGGCTAGAGTGTTTTTTAATACTATTTTGAGGTTGCGATTTTCTAAGGTTCTATTTGATCCTTCATAAACGATGATTTTTAATAAAAATATATATATAATGATTTTATTGCATCTGTGTGTATTTGCCTGTATATACATATTAGATATATATACGGTTGACTGTATGCATTGTCATTTAGTATGCATGTATATATATTATAGTAATTCACTCAGTGAGGTACGACTCCCCTCCGTTGACTATTTTTCAGGAGAGTTATCTTCGTCAGACCTCAGTAGCATGCCTATATACCGGATTTCTTCCGCCCTGGCTTTACTATGTAAACTGCTCACTTGAGTTTTATTTTATTAATCTAGACACTGCAGTAGTTGTAAAATTGTTAAAAGATATTGTATTATATTTGTATAAGATATGTACTTTAAATATTTGAACTGAAACTTGTATTAAAAGTTTATTTATATAAGAGATAAGTTATGGTCTTAAATCCCGTGGTGGAAATATCATTTTGATATTTATGATTTTAATTCACTGCACTAAATTATGTTATTATTATTATTGCATGTTTTATTTTATTTTTTTAGGCTTGCTACGGGTTCCGGATTCGAAAGAATTCTCGTTCCCTAGCGCCGGTCATTGTCACGACCCAAAATAGGGGCCATGACCGGTGCTAGGGAACGGGAATTCTTTCGAATCCGGAACCCGTAGCAAGCCTAAAAATAAAATAAACATGTAATAATAATAACAATATATAATGCAGCGGAAATAAAAAATCATAAATATAATAATAACATATGCACCAACTGGATTTAAATCAAAACCTCATCTCATATATATATATAAACTCTTTTAATATAAATCCAGTTCAAATATAATACAACATCTCTTTAAATATTTAATGACTACTGTAGTGTCTAGATAAGATAAGACTCAAGACTCAGATAAGCAGTTTACACAAAGAAGCCGGGGCGAAAGAAATCCGGCATACAGGCCTGCTACTGAGGTCTGAAGATGATGACTCTCCTGAAAAATGGTCAACAGAGGGGAGTCAGACCTCACTGAGTGAATTAGTATAATATATATACATGCATACTAAATGACAATGCATACATTCAACAGTATATATCTAATATGTATATATACAGACAAATACACACAGATGCTGTAAAATCATTTTATATATATTTTACTGAAAATCATCGTTTATGAAGGATCAAATAGAACCCTATGATATCGAAACCTCAATCAGTGTTAGACAACACTCTAGCCATACAGGCTCAGTTAATCCAAATATATCCACTTAATCCATTTAGACAGTAGACTGGCCCCGAGACACTAAGTCAACCGAGCTCCAGCAGTCTGACTGCCAGTGTGATTGGCCCCGAGACACTAGGTCAATCGAGCTCCAGTAATCACACCCAAATCACATCACACACATCAAATAATCATATTCAATCAATATCCACAAATGGTTAGTAATATAGCCTAAATACTATAGGCGTACCGGTACGTACTCGGTCCTAGTGCTGCCCACTAGGTAGCACGTTCTATTGATATCATTCATTAATAAATATAAAACATTCATTCACAAAAATAAATGATGCATGAACTTAAATAAAATAGCAACATAAACCATATATATACTGGAAATATACCAAAAGTAAACCAGGTATATTTTGAGTATATATACGTCAAATAAATCCAATCAAATTACAAATTAAGCTAGAAATATATTTAAAAATATTTTAAATATAATTTATTAACAAAACATGCATATAATTTAATATATACCAAAAATAAATAAAAAATAAACTAAATATAAACTTAAGTAATAATCAAATTATTTATGCATATTTAATCAAAATAAAACATGCATTTCTAAATCATGCATCCTAAGCATATATATATAAAATAGCAACTCACACTTAGTGCGCTCCACGAGATGGGTCCGACAGGCCTCGGTCTCGGCGCAACTAGACAAACAATAATGACAGAAATCAGAATAAACCTAACAGAAAATCCTAAAACTCGATCTAGAATATTAAACACAGAATCGAAATTAGGGATCGACCGGACATCACGTTTTACGAGAATTCTATCAAAAATTCGGTAGAACCTCCCCTGTAAAACGGACATCTCTCTACTCAAAGAGTAGAGCCGACCTTGCAAAGAAATACACTTTGAAAAACAGGCTCAACCACTCATCCACAACCCCTCGGTTGGACTCCAAACTACAGTCTACCGACCGGGGCCCATAAACACAGAACAATTCTGAAAATACCAAAAATACCCTTAAATCACAGAAATACATTTTATACGTAGAAATTACATGATTAACCTTAAAACACTGTAAAAACCGATAAAAACTCATTTTATTAGAAAAACCGTATATTATATATATAATTGAAAATAATTCATGAAAAATAGTTTTAATTAGTTAAAAATACTAAATAATTTGTAGAAATCATTTTTATACCTTAAATAACTATTAAAACCAATTAAATTACATATTTAGCCAATTTTGTGTAAAATTACCAAAATACCCCTATATATGTAAATATACTAAAATTCATTCAAAAATTCACCAAAAATTATAAAATTATCCAAAATTAATTTTCTCAACATATTTATCAATAATATCAATAATTAAACTCAATTAAACAATTAATTTCAATTTAAAACACAATTAACCCTAATTTTCCAAAATTACATAAACTTAAATAATTCAAAATAAATACATAGAAATTCATAAAAATTCCAAATAAATTTATATAATTCATTTCAACACCTATAATTACCATAAAAAATAATTTCATAATTTAATTAATTAATTTCCGAAAATTAGAAAATAATATTAAAATATTCAAAAATACCCAAAAATCAAAATAATCTCCAAAAATTCCAAAAAAATTCATACATGTATATTAAGCTACTAGGATCAACATTTGTGAAGGGACTTTTCATGAATCAAACAATTAGAAGTTCAAAAAAATAAAAAAACCCTAATATGGCCGAAATTGAAAATTTGAAACCTAAGCAAATCAAGACGAATTCAGCTCAAACCAAAGCTAGAATCACACTCACCAGAGCTCAAGGAGAAGAAAGAGACTGGCGGTGTCAAAAACGGTGGCCGGAATCGCGAGGGAAGAAGAAAATGCAAACTCTCGGCTTTCAGCCAAAAATCGATCTCCAGATGCCGGAAACGGCCTATAGGCGGCGAGGAAGGCTGGGGAAGGTGGTGGCACACCGGATGGCAATGAATCGGCAGTTGCAGCGACCGGACGGCGAGGGAAGCGAAAATCGGGGAAGAAGGAGCAATCGGGGGCAAAAATGTAAGTTTCCAAAAAACTTGATTTTTGACTTATAATGTGTATATATATATACTTTATACTATATAATAAAATAATATTAAATTACACACATTAAATATACACCACACACTTAATATTTAATATTTTAAAATTTAATAATAAATAAAAATAATTAAATAACAATAAAACTAATAAATAAATAATAAAATATTAGGGTAATAAATTAAACCCTAATTAAATAAATATATACACACATTGGCTTTATTTAGTAATTTAAAAATACGTATGAGTTCATGCAAGTCCGTAAATATATTTAATATAATTAATAATAAATTATTTACGTGAAAATTTTCCCGAAAATACAAGTCCCGGGAAAATTTTACATAAAGCACTTAAAATAATGATAAACAATTAAAAATCAATTTAAATTAAATAAAAGCTTATTAAATATCAATATTATATTTAAAAATTATTAACACTGCATATCCCGATGCAGTATTAAAATATTTAAAAATACGGGATATTACAGTCATGGCTCCTGTTTTGGGTTGTGACAAGTAGTCTCTAAGGCAATGGTACAAGAGGTTTGATTTATTTCTCATGGGTTTAATTGTAGTAGCTATGACAGTTATATTTATTTCAAGAAGAACCATGATGGATCTTTTGTGTACCTTCTTCTTTATATTGATGATATATTAATTAATGCTAAAAATAAAGAAGAGATTAGAAAGGTTAAAGCTCAACTTAGTGTCGAGTTTAAGATGAAGGATTTGGTTAATGCAAATAAAATCCTTGGCATGGAGATTATGAAAGATAGAAAGGCTAGCTCATTATATTTTAGTCAGAAGGGGTATATTGAAAAAGTATTGCATAAGTTTAAAATACATAATTGTAAACCTATAAGTACTCAATTGGCTTCACATTTTAAACTTTCAGCTTTGTTATGTCCACAGTCAGATGATGAGATTGAGTATATGTCTTAAGTTCCTTACTCTAGTGCAGTGGGTTCCCTTATGTATGCTATGGTTTGCACAAATCTAGATTTATAGTATGCCTTGAGTTTAGTTAGTAAATACATGGAAAATCTTGAAAAAGAGCATTGGAAGGCAATTCAGTGGATCCTTCGTTACCTACATGGCTTTTTAGGGGTGTGTTTGCATTTTGGGAAAAGTAAGGATGCGATTGTAGGTTTTGTGGACTCTAATTTTATCGGTGATCTTGATAAAAGGAGATCATTGACCAGGTTTATGTTTTGCATTGGTGGTTGTGTAATTAGTTAGAAGGCAACATTACAAGCTTCAGTTGCGTTGTCTACCACAAAGGCTAAGTACATGGGCATTATTGAAGCAATGAAGGAGGCCATTTGGTTAAAGGGGTTATTTAGTGAGCTTTGTGATGATTTGAAGCTCATGACATTGTATTGTGATAGTCAGAGTGCTATTTACCTCACTACAGATTAGATGTTCCATGAGAGAACTAAGCAAATTGATGTTCGTTATCACTTTGTTCAAGAAATTGTAGTTAATGGTGACATTATTTTAGAAAAGGTTAGTACTCTTGATAATCCTATTGATATGATGACTAAATCATTTCCTTTGTCCAAGTTTGTGCATTGCTTGGACTTGATTAGTGTTTCTCATTGATTGGTGCCCTTAGGGGCTTTATGGAAGAGGTGGAGTTTTTTGTTGTTATGTTGTTGTTTGTGTTATGGAATGTTTTGTGTTTTAGAGCTGATTTTTAGTACATTGAGAATTCACATCAAGGTGGAGATTATTGAGTTTGTGACATGAATTCTATGGAATTTTGATGGTACTGAGGTTCCATTATGCTTGGAACTCATTTTCTTACATGGAAGCAATAAGGACTTAAAGAGTTTGTTTTGACATAGCCGTGCCTAGTTGCTGATTTTGAAAGGCTGCTGAAGTCTGTTTTGACACAACCATGTCATATGCTTGACACAACAGTGCTTGAGAGCTGCGTTTCTAATGAGATCACGTGACATAGCCATGTCACTTGGGCAACATGGTCGTGTCACGAGCAACATTGTTGACCCCAATTAGGAAGCTAATTTTTCTTCCTTATTTTGACTCCACTTTTACCCTATTTGTATAAATAACTGATTTTAGGGTTTGGCAAAATGTTCTTTAGATTGTTAGTTGCCCTATTACTCCTTTTATTTGCTCTTTTTACTACATAGTGAAATCCTCTCCTCTACCCATGGTTTTTCCCCATCTTGGGGTTTTCCACGTAAATTCTTGTGTGTGCTTCTCTACTTTATTTTTACCATTATTCTTTTGTATTTAATTATTTGTTTGTGCACTCTGATCGCTTCCGCTATGTAACAGAGAGGAATTACAACATAACTACTCTCTAACTGGTAAATATTTTATCATTTTAGATCACTATATCTATATTAATTGATATTTTTCAATTTTTTTTATAAATACAATGGAGATTAAATTTTCCTTAATGATGTTGTGCTATGAAATTAATAATTTATTCATGAAAAAAAATTAGGGAGAGATATATTTACTTTTGGAGAGACTTGAAAAATTGACATAAGCCAATGAAGAAAACAAGAGAAGGAACAATGACACCAATTCATCATGTAAGAAATAAGATAATCTTAAAAATAATAAATTATAGAACTTCGAATAGTAGCAATGTCAAAAGAAAAAATTCGAATAGAAATTAATAAAATACTATATATACATGTATCTAGGAAACACAATAATAAAAAATGGGTGAGCCTTAAGCCATGATACCAACTTCGTTTACTATTCCCTCAGAACCATTAGAAGCATCCTGAATTATTTTTCCTTCAGAACCGTTGGAAGGATTCCAGAACTGCACCGTCCTTGGAGAAAGTCCATACAACAACCCTTCGTAGCCATTAAAATTGCCTCCGCTAAAGCTCGGAGTGTAGCTATAAATATGATTAAGAAACAGATTTTTGAATTTCATAAACGTCAGTAGAGTTAATAAACTGTCAGATACTGCCTGAAGAGTGTTACCAGCAACTCGATTAACACCTAACAATTAGCCACCCTTGCCAATCCACCATGTAACTCACGAACACAATTCATCATCATATATTTTATGTCATAAACTCTAACTCCCAAATAATAATATACCAGCACAAAAAAGGACTCCATCTCATTAGGCAAGCTTTGTCCTGTCAGGATCTTGATCAGGAAACCAAGATCGTACCCACCGTGAAAAGTAACCCAAGTCAAGGACGGATACTTGTTCATAACAATTCCTGAATTCACTAGGGACGCTGCGAATTCCCAAGAATCAATACACTTTTCTCTGTTCATCTCGAAATCCATTCCTTGCGTTTAAGAAGCTGAATCGAGTCACTGTCATGAGGATCACACTGGAGATCAAAATCCCGGAAATTGAACTGCCATACATAGCAGAATTCAGTTCCAAAACTTAGGAGATTTCCATCAGAATCAGATAGAGCGAGGCCAAGCTGGATTAAATTCAATAACTCAACATTCCGCTTCATTAGATAGTAGATGTAATGAGGATGGGCCTGCGAGAGGAGATGCCTGCTGATATTTGATTTGAAAACTGTGCCAGGGAATTCAGTGTCTAATGAAACGACAGAAAACAGAGGAATTGCTTTCTGAATCAGTGAAAACTCATATGTCAGGTTGTTAGCCCAAACTTGACGGATGATTACAGGTTTCCGGGCCATGGCTCTTGCCGTCTCTGCTACTGCCGCTGGTACCGTTGCGTGGATTGAAGCCATTGTTCTTTCTGCTTTTGTCAGGACATTGAATTGAACGAATAGGTAGGCATATATATATATATATATATATATATATATATATATATATCAATACAGAAATTCAATCTAGACTTTGAAACCAGTTTCCTTGTGGAATCAGAATTCCATCGCCCAAGAAGCATTTGCTTTTTGGTCCAAAAAGGAAACAAAAAATTCGGTTCTATGCTGATACAAAAAGAAGAAGGAAAACTGATGAAGCTAAAACTGTCACATTCACCAGGTTTCGGATTCAATTACTAGCCCTCACCTCCTACACTAGTGTAATAAAAGAAAAGGAAAAAAAATTCAAAAACTGATGGTACAAAAATCTGATTAGATAGCGATAATAAACCTCTATTTATCTTAACACCCACTTTAAAAAAAATTACCCTATTTTATAGCTAATTAATATATTTAAATAGGAAATTTTTGCCTACATTAAATGTATTACACCATAAGATAGGATTTATGACATATTAATCAATTGATTTACACTTGGTTATTAAAAAAGAGACCCATGTCTATTTGTTACAAATCTCATTATTAGGTGTAATACATTTAGTGTAAATAAAAATTTGCTTATTTAAATTGTTTGTCTTCTCTATTAATAAAAATAAATAAATAAATTTCATGTTCATTTTATATACTCCCTAGCCAGAGTATTTTGGCCAGCCTACTTGATGTCATCAATTTAATTAGGTTTATATAGCCAGCCTACTTTGAAATATAATTCTCTCTCTCTCTCTCTCTATATATATATATATTAATTATTTATTAAAAACTATTGTGATTTTTGTAATTTAAATATGTTAATTGCAATTTTTTTTCCAAAATTAATTCATATTTATTTTCTATATAATGACAATTGCATTTCTAAGAATTTTAAAGTGACTAGAATACAAATTTTAGAGGTATGTAACTTTGAATATTTTTTGTTTATTTTTTATGTATCTTCCTTTTGTGAAACAATCGCTTAACACTTTTATTCAACCTCATGAAGAATATTAAAAGATTTAATTGCATTTTTCATTGGTTATATATCTCATGATATTTATTTGTGAGTAGAAATAATGTACTAGAATATATGCATTACATGTATTTTGTTTTTTTAAGAATGTGTTTGATACTTCAGTTTCATCCAATTTTGAATAATTTTAGTTTAATAAATAAATAAATATATATATATATATATATATATATATATATATATATATATATATATATATTAAAACCTAATGTGAGTTTTTATAATTTAAATATGATTTAAATATGTTAATTGTAATTTTTTTTCAAAATTAAGTCATATTTATTTTTCATATTTTTATTCATTATGATGGAAAATGGAGTGAAATTTTCATTTTTAAAAATTTTAAAATGATTAGAATACAAATTTTAGAGGCATGTAACTTTAAATATTTTTTATTTATTTTCCTTAAATGAAACAATCTCTTAACACTTTTATTCAACCTCATGAAGAATACTAAAAACTTTATATATATATATATATGCAAACTAATGTGAGTTTTTGCAATTTAATTATGTTAATTGTAATTTTTTTTCCAAAATTAAGTCATATTTATTTTCCATATTTTTATTCATTACAATGGAAAATGGAGTGACAATTTCATTTTTAAAAATTTTAAAGTGACTAGAATACAAATTTTAGAGGCATGTAACTTTGAATATTTTTTATTTATTTTTCATATGTGAAACAATTTCTTAACACTTTAATTCAACCTCATGAAGAATACTAAAAAAATTAATTACAATTTTCAATGCTTATATATCCCATGATATTTATTTCTGAATAGAAATAATGTATTGTAACATCTATCAGTCCACAGGAACTTAACATTCTTTTGGGTCAATCTGGTCAAAGGCGTGACAATCTTGGAGAAATCCTTCACAAATCTTCTGTAATAGCCTGCTAAACCTATAAAACTTCTCACTTCTATGACCATCATGGGTCTTGGCTAGTCAATGATCACCTCTATCTTTTTGGGATCCACCTGAATGTCATCTTTGGATATCACATGGCCTAAGAATGCCACCTGGTCTAACCAGAATTCACATTTTGAAAACTTGGCATACAACTGGTGCTCTCTCAAAGTCTACAGCACCAATCTCAAATGCATCGCATGCTCTGTCTTATTCTTGGAATAGACAAAAATGTCATTAATAAACACGATCACAAATCGATCTAATAATGGCCTAAACATTCTGTTCATCAAGTCCATAAAGGCTGCTGAGGCGTTAGTCAAACCAAAGGACATCACTAGGAATTCATAATGGCCATACCTAGTTTGAAATGCTGACTTGAGTACATCCTCACTTCTGATCCTCAGCTGATGATACCCATATCTCAAGTTGATCTTGGAGAAATATCGAGCTCCTTGTAACTGATCAAACAAATCATCAATCCTAGGGAGTGGATACTTGTTCTTGATGGTAACCTTATTCAATTGTCTATAGTCAATACAAAGTTGAAGACTACCATCCTTCTTCTTCATAAAAAGAACTGGAACACCCTAAGGAGATGTGCTAGGCCGAATAAACCCCTTATCCAAAAATTCTTGCAAATGCTTTTTCAGCTCCTTTAGCTCTGTAGGTGTCACGACCCAAACTAGGAGTCATGACCGGCGCTAGGGAACGGGAATTCTTTCGAATCCGGAACCCGTAGCAAGCCTTAGAAAATAAAATCATACAATAATTATATAAAAGTACGACCAAATTAAAATTTTTCTGAATCAATATATAAAATAAATACTCCAAATCCTTTTATAAATGAATACATATTCGTACAATGTTCAAATACAAATTCTCAGAGTATTTAATATCCAAACAAAATAATACACTTCCAATATAGTGACACTACTACTGCAGTTTCTAGAATACAATTCAAAGTTTAGAATATACATTTGTATAAAACAGCCGGGACTGAAGAACACCGGTGAGGAACTCTATAACTAAGGTCTGACGATATGGAATCTCCTGAAAAAAAATAATTGAGGGGGGTCAGACCTCACTGAGTGAATTATTATACTATATATACATGCAAACTAAACCATAATAATCAGGCATTCTTATATATATATGTATATACACACATTTCACACGAATGCCAAACTTTGCTTTTATAAATATACTAAATGTAGAAAACGTTTGTTTTAATTCATGAAGGATCCATAGAACCCTAAATAATAACAACCTCAAACAATCCCATCATCACTCTAGCCATACAGGCTCACTTGATTCCAAATAGAACACTTATTCCAATTTGGACAGTAGACTGGCCCCGAGACACTAAGTCGACCGAGCTCCAGCAGTCTGGTTGTCAGTGTGATTGGCCTCGAGACACTTGGTCAATCGAGCTCCAACAATCACACTATCCATCACCTCACATCTCAATCAACCCAATAGATCATTCAATTCACTTATGGACAGTAGACTGGCCCCGAGACACTAAGTCAACCGAGCTCCAGCAGTCTGACTGTCAGTGTGATTGGCCCCGAGACACTTAATCAATCGAGCTCCAGCAATCACACTATCTAACATACCATTAATCTTAGTCAAATCAATTAAATCAATTATAATCACCCAATTTTAACTCTCACTCAATCCTTATCTACCGTACCGGTACGTACACGGTCCTAGTGCTGCCCACTAGGAAGCACGTTCTATTGATATCCTTCACTTCGAATAAATCATTCATTCGAAAAATAATTAATGTAGAACCATATTCATAATAGTAAAACCAACCATATATATATATACCAAAAATATACCTAAAATATACCCAGTATATTTCAGGTATATATATATATATATAGTCAAATAAAATATGAAATAAACTAAAGATAAATCATTAATATAGTTAAAAACAATTTAAATGAGTAACAATAATATAACATGCATTATCTTAAAAATATACTTAAATATGCAAAAGATATACCCTAAGTACTCAAATCATTTAATAAACCATTTATGTATAAATATTCATTTAAATACGTGTTTGTGTTTAACATATATTCACAAATATACTAAAAATAAACCTAATTATCTAGCATGCATATATCAAAAATAAACCCTAAATATACCACTAATTTGTTAGGTTTAATTTAATAATAAAATATTTATTTATTCGGAAATAAATAAAAAAATATACCAAAAATAAACTTAAAAATACTTTAAGTGTAGGTTTATAATTTAACATGCAATTATTTAAGAATAAACCTAAAATCTACTGAAACTATACCTAAAGTATACTAATCATTTAATAAAATAATTATGTCTAAGTGTACATTTTAAAACATGTGTATATTACTCAAATGTATTAAACCTAAACCTAATTGTTTAATGTGCATATATCAAACTAACATGCATAATTATTTAATATGCATATATATAAGAATGCAACCCTAGATATACCAAAAATATTATAATTTAAATCATTTTTTAAAACATACAATGAAAATGAAAAATTCTAATGCAGTGCATACATAAACATACAATAAATAATGCACCCTATATGCAGTGCATATATATACAGTATAATAACTCACATGTTAGCGCTCCACGAGACAAACTCGGCGGGCCTGATCCGTTAGGCCTCGGTCTCGGCGCAGCTAGACAAACAAATGACAACATGAAATCAGAATAAATTTAACAAAAATTCTAAAGACTCGATCTAGAATTTTAGACACAGCTTTAGAATAGGAATTTGACCGGACATCACGTTTTACGAGAATTCTACCGAAAATCCGACAGAACCTCCCCTGTAAAACGGACATCTCTCTACTCAAAGAGTAGAGCCGGTCCTGCAAAGAAATACACTTCGGAATAAACACAGGATTACAATCAAAATCCCTCGGTCGGACTCCAAACTACAATTCACCGACCGAGGTTCACAATTCACAGAATATTTATAAAATACCGAAAATGCCCTTATATAATAAAAATACATTTTATAAATCCAAATTACGTAATTAACCCTAAAACATACTAAAAATCAATAAAAACCCATTTATTTAGAAAAATAGTATATTATATATAATTTGAAAATAATTTACGAAAAATAGTTTTAATTAGTTAAAAATACTAAAAATTTGCAGAAATCATTTTTATACCCTAAATAACTATTAAAACCAATTTAATTACATTTTTAACCAATTTAGTGTAAAATTACCAAAATACCCCTATATATATATATATTCACTATAAATGTTCAAAAATTCACCAAAAATTATATAATTACTCAAAAATTAATTTCTCAGCATATAATTCAATAATATCAATAAATATACTCAATTTACCAATTTATTTCAATTAAACACATAATTAACCCTATTTTTCAAAATTACCTAAACTTAATAAATTCCAAATAAATACATAAAAATTCACAAAAATTACAAATAAATTTATATAATTCATTTCAACTCCTATAATCACCATAAAACACAATTTCATAATTTAATTAATTAATTTTCGAAAATTAGAAAATAATAATAAAATAATCAAAAATTCACAAAAATTAAAATAAATTCCAAAAATTCTAAACAAATTACAGCATGTAGATTAAGCTTCCAGGAACAAATTTTGTGAAGGAAGTTTTCATGAATCAATCAAATTGAAGCTAAAAAAAATTCGAAACCCAAAATGGCTGATTTGAAGAAATTGAAACCTAAGCAATTCTAGACCAAATCAAGTGAAAAAAATCTTGGAATCACACTCACCAGAGCTCAAGGAGAAGATAGAGACTGATGGCATCAAATTTGGTGGCCGGAAAGTGCTTGGTCGGAGTTAAGTTGATTTTTGGCTCTTTGAAGAAAATCCGGCCAAAACTCACCGGAAAAGAGTGTTTTAGGTGGTGGAAATGGTTGGAGGTGGAAGAGGAAGGCTGAGAGGCATAGTAACAGGAAGAAAACCAGCTTGAAAGTGGCTGGAAATGGAAGAAAACGTTTTGGGAGGAAGAAGATGAAGGAGGGGCAAAACTGTAAATAAATGGAAGTTTTGGTTTTTTGATAAAAATTTATGTATATATGTATATATATATATATTTACACTATATATTATAATAATATAAAATTTCACACCCATTAAATATACACCACACACATATTTTAATATGTTTAATAATTTATAAACTTAAAATTAATTAATACAAAAATTAAATAATAAAATTAAGGAAATTAATTAAGCTCTAATTAATTTAAATAAATACACATATATACATTTTATTTTAGCACTTTAAAATTATATATGAGTTCATGCAAATTCATAAAACTAGTCAAAATAAATAGTATTAATTTATTTACGTGTCAATTTCCCCGAAAATATAATTTTCAGAAAAATTTTACGTAAAGTACTTAAAATAATATAAAATAATTAAAATTAGCTTTAAACAAACAACAAACTCATAAAATATCATAAATATATATACAAAAATTATTAACACTGCATATCCCGATGCAGTATAAAAATATTTAAAAATTCAGGATATTACAGTAGGTGCCATCCTATAAGCTGGCATATAGATAGGATCTATACCGGGCACAACATCAATACAAAATTCTGTCTCTCTATCAGACGGAAATCCAGGTAACTCCTTTGGAAAAACATCTGAGAATTCACATACCACTACCCTTTCCACTTATCTTATTTCTGCTTGAACATCTTTAACTGTAACTAGATAGCCTTGACACCCTCTACTAAGCATCTTTCTAACTGTAATGGCATAAATAAGGTTACGAGGCATGAAACTCTCATTACCTTTGAATCTGAATTCCTCTTTACCATGAATTCTGAAAATTACTTCTTTCACTTAACAGTCCACAAAAGCATAATATTAGGACAACTAATCTATTCCCAGAATCATATCCAGAAGGACCAAGTCTGCTAATAACTTTCTACCTTCTGCCAACATAGGACAAAATGGAAAGAAGATGTATGTCTCCAACTCATCATTAAGCGAAGTTAAAATAGATAAAGGAAAACTCATCTTGGAAGGAAGACAAACCACTTTTGAAGCAAACAAAGGGGACACAAAGGAATACGTAGCACCTGGATCAAATAAAACTCTAGCCTCAAAGCAACATACTAGAATAATACCTACTACCACTGCATTGGATGCCTGTGCATCCTAAGGAGTCAAAGTAAAGACCTTAGCCTATCCACATCCTGACTAATGTGAGGTGAACAATTGAGTATATCCTCTGCCTCGACCCTGCTGACTCGCAAACTGAGTCGGTCACTGCTAAGGGTACATGGGTGCTTGATACTGCTGCGGCACCTGCTGCAAAGGCTGGACAACAGAAGGTGAAGATCCCTGAGTAAAGGATGACTAGAAGCCATAGTTCAATCAAGTTCTAACAAAGTGTCTAAACTGACCACATCTGAAACACGCTCCTAGCATAAAGTGACAAAGACCCTAATGCACTCACCCGCATGTGGCACACGCATTAGCTCCAAACCCAGAACTACCATGTCTGGAGCTCTGGCCACTATTACTGTTAACACTACCACAAAATCTAGCAACCCTACTACTCTTGCGATCCTGAGAAAAATGATGCCTACTAGTCCGATGTGCTCTGAACTGTCTACTTTGCTGAGAAGGACCTGTAGACTGAGCACTCATGCTGCCTATCTAAAACACTGGCTACTGCACCCTCTGAATAGGTCTAACAATGTCACTATCATAAGGGTCAGGTATAATACCGTGTTAGATATGTCTCCACTCTAGATGTCTCGCCTCCTCCGCAACACTCTCCAAACTATAACCCTCTAGTTGTATGCCAATATAAGTTGGGCTAACCTAGTCAGATATAGCTCGATTGCACTGGCAACATCTTGCCTCACATCCTCAGCATGTCTCATCAATCTATAGAACTCCTGAGTATAGTCCTCAACTGATCGATCTCTCCTATTGATATTAAGTAGTTGCTATCTATAGTTCTCTCTCATAGATGAAGGATAGAAGAACTTCATAAACTACTCCTTAAAACCCAACCAAGTCATCGTGGTCATGAAGCACTGGATGAAATGTATAAACAAGTCCTGAGCTACTGCTGAGACTGATAACTCTACAACCATGATCCGCTGATAATCAGAATACCCTGATTTGGTCTGAGACTCAATGGTGTTAATAAAATCCAGTGCATCTCTAGTACCATCAAAATGAACTCGTCCCACTATGGTATACAATAATGTCACATATGCATCTGATATCTCTTGATTCTATCGCTCAAACATCTGCTGCACAATAGGCATCACCTAATTAAGAGCTACCAAGCCCTGATTAATACCTGCCATGCCAACAACAAAAGCTGCAGGATCCTCTATTGAAATCTCAGGCTTTACCTTAGGCTGATCCTGCCTCTGAGCTGCTGCTACTCTGGTTTTGCCCTTACCTCTACCTTTACCCCTACCTCTAGGGTGAGGGACAGGAGGTAGAATCTCATCCTGAAATGACTGTTCACTATCATCATGCTCTACATCAACAGTAGGGGCATTTTGAGCACGCCTCATTCTGAAAAGACAAGAAAACCCAAATTCAAAAAAAATAAGAGCGTAGACACAAACGCATAATCCTAAGGATAATAAATCAACAAGTGATAGTCAACAACCTAAGTATTGCAGTAACATGAGAAAAGACAGACATCAATAATCAAAAGCATGAAAAATGAGCCAAAGCTCTGATACCAACTTTGTCACGACCCGAACCCAAGGGTATGTGACCAGCACTAGGGAATGAGAAAGCTTAAAACTACTGAAACTAGTAGTAAGCCTTAAAAGAAAAATGTGGAACATTTCACCTTTAAAACTTTAGAATGCAATAATTAAATCATGATGCACATTATCAAACTGATTTTTCTCAATTTAAACAAACCATACCATCATTATGTATAAAATAAACATCTTCAGTTATACAAAATAGTATCTTAGTACATTAATCTTAAATACATAATATCCAAATTAAAAAATGCAGTTATATAATTTCTCTACTGCGGTACACGGATACTAATAAAAACACAACTATATAGACCTACATAAAATAGCCAGTGAGGAAGCTACTTAATATAAGGAAGTAGGCCTAACGGAAGACTCCCAAACTCCTAAAAAATAAGTTGAGAGGAGTTGGTCCTCACTGAGTAAGCTAATAAAAGAAATGAATGCAGTTTTGAAAATCTCCTTTAAAATAGGTTTTTATGAAAATGTAATATATTTATAATTTTTATTCAAATCCTTATATATATATATATATATATATATATATATATATATATAAGAAACCCATTTTTCAAAAGGAGGAATAAATTTTAAATTCTTTTAAAACATTATAGTATAAAAACTAAGTAGAACCCTAGTCCTTAATTCTAACAACCAATTGGCTCACTTATATTAAAGACTGTCATATCCTAAAAGCAAAGCATCATCAAGATGCACAACCGCAATCACGTCACTTAATCCAATATCGCTGGCAATGTTCGAGAGCAAAGCATCACCAGGATGCACAACCACAATCACGTCACTTAATCCAATATCAATGGTGGTGTCCGAGAGCAAAGCATCACTAGACCATCGGCCCCTGTGATTTAATAATTATAATCCAACTTTATTGGCGATGTTCGAAAGCAAAGCATCACCAGACCTACGGCCCTAGTAATTTAATCAATGCAACCAAATATTTTTACCGATGCGCACACGATCCTGATGAAACCCATCAAGTAGCCCATCCTACTGTAGTTTATTTAAAATGAATAAAGATAAATAAAATAAGGAAAATTACAATAAATAAAAATAAAGTAAACTGACTATAAATTAAATCATGCATCATTATTTAAAGAATACTGACTTGAATCTCATAAATTAATTTCATCAAAATTTAAGGTATTTAATTTAAAAACTCGACACGTAGATTGAATATTAACTTACAAGATGAAGGTGCTCATTTGCTACATCGTGTCTGACCTCGACTGGTAGATGCGACCGGAGAGGAGGCTAAAAGACAATAAATAAAATGACTATCAGAAAACAGAAACTCTAACTTCTAGAATTTCTAAGGAAGATTCAACTCAGAATTCAAAACTTAGGATTGATCCGATGTCACGTTTTACGAAAAATCTAACAAAAATTCAACAGAGGCTCCTCTGTAAAATGGACATCTCTCTACCAATGTAGAGTCAACCCTGCAAGCAAACATACTTCTAAACTTCACACAAGCTCAACACCTCGAGTTTGGAGCCCGAACTACTCAAATTCCCAACCGAGGTTCACAAAATATATTAAAATTATTAAAAATCAATAATAAATCGCAATATCATTTATTTAAACCTCAAAACACTAAATATAATTATTTTTCACAATATTTAATAAAATATCAACTAATAATATAGTATTAATAAAATCCAATTTTTCAAATATTCAACATAAAATAGTCAAATTCACATTTAATTATTCAAATAGTTTAAATAAATTGTAAAATTAGTTAAAACCCCATTTAATCACAAAAATAGTAAATAATTATTATTTGAATATAATTTTTGAAAATTGGTATTAATTAATTAAAATATTAAATAATTTAGAAAAATCATTCTAATACTCTATAAAATTCTAAAATCATTTAAAACATAATATGTAACTATGGTTTCAATAAATACACAATTAACCCACAATTCCAACATTCACATAAAAATAATAATTCCAAAAAAATTATATAAATTTACTAAAAATTATTTTATTAATACTTAAATTACTAACTCCAATTAAAATAATTAATTAACATAATTAACAAAATATACATAACACTTAAAATACCTAAAATTAATTATTCAAAACTTCTTAAATATTAAATTAATTAACATAAATCATTTTTATATCCCCATAATTAAAATCAACTAAATATATACATAGATCAACCCAAAAATTAACCAAACATTAAAAATGAATTCTATATAATTAAAAAAATATTATATTAATTAACCAAAAATTAAAATTAAACTCAACCCACATAAATCACTCAAAACTACAACATCAACTAACTAACAATCGAAATCAGCCAAGAACCAACCAAAATCTAATTAATCCCTAACCCATTAACCCATCGAAGTTGAGATTCAAAGACAGGGGAAGGTGGAGCTGTCACATGGTGTTGGAGTTGCTGCTGTCTCTAGTGGCTGTAGGTGGCGAAGGAGCTGGATGTCACAAGGCAGAAGCTGGAAGCTGCTGTCTCTAGTGGTGGAGGACCTAGATGTCGCACTACAGAAGCTGGTGGTGAAGATGATGTCCTCGTGCAAAGAAGAAGAAGGCTGGATGGTTGGCTTCGGTGCAGGGACAACAAAGAAGAGAGGAAGAAACTAATGGTGGTGAAGATGGTGTGGCGAGGTGATGGTGGTCCGTGAGAAGAAGAGCACAGGAGAGGGAGAGCAGAAGGAAGAAACGAGAATGAAAGGGAAAGAAGAAGAAGTGGTCTGCAATGGGACATTCACTCGGCTTTATATCTAAATAAAATAATAATAATAATAACAGTACAAAAGATTTCCCAACGAGCCAACTATATATATATATATATATAGTACTTAAATACCACAACACATGTATATATATATAATAATGTAGTGTGGAATTTAAGTAATATATACACACACAACACCTAACAATAATAAAAATATCCTTAGTTTAAAATAATAATAATAATAATATAATAATAATATCATTTAAAAATAATAACAATTAAAATAAAATAATATACACTCATGCAAATAATAATGGGATAATAATAATAATAATAATAATAATTATTATTATTATTATTATTATTATTATTAGTAACTTTAATATCTTTGAATATAATAATTCCTAAATAAAATTTTTAAATTAAATAATTAAGTATAACAATTTCAACATAATAATAACAATATAAGAATAAAATAATTAATATTGTTAAAAATTTTGATATTTATATATAAAAATAATTTAAAAATATTTTCAGGTTATTACAAGTGAACAGCTAAGTACATTGTGCAACAAGAAGAATTTGCGAGAAATTATGATGTGGTCTTATATCATGGTGAAGCATTTGAACTAAAAGCAAACACTAGCACTATATAAAGATCACAGCATATTTTATGAACAAATTTTATCTAATTATAATTAATTTCATAAATTTAAAATTTTAAAATTGTAAATAAAATTTATAATATATCATTTAAACTAAATACACATTATTTAAAATATTTTACAAAATTTTATATAATTCATTTACACCAAATACACTTTAAAGCTATTGTCCAAATAAATATATAAATCTATCTTTACAGCTTATTCTAATGGAATAAAATAATTTTGGCTTATGAGATAAGCTACTTTTTAAGCATTTTGCTAGACATGTATTTTTTTTTTTTTTTTTAAAGAATCAATTACTGTAAAGCTAATTTCGAAAAAAATATATAAATCTTATCTTATACATCTTATTTCATTTTTTTTTTTATGTGTGATATAAAATTTAGTATTCATTAGAAGTTAGTATTTTGAAAATTGTTATTAATATTTGAAAATGATTGTTGTAAGCTACTACTATGAAATGAGATTTCACATTGGGGAAAGGCATTTAACTGAAAATTTCTCTTCTAAGAGCAAAAAACTAAGAGTGTGAATGAACCAAGCTACATATGAGCTACTTGAACTTCACTCACTAAAATTTCATTTGAACTGATTTATTAAGGTAATTAAGTCGAGTCCAAGCTTTATTTCAAAGCTCATTTCATACATAAGTTAAGTTCAAATTCATTAAAGCTCCACTCCTTTAGGTTCGCAAACTAGTTTGTAAGTTAATTTATGAACAAACTTGTTAAATAGGGATCGTTATGAAGCCGTAAACAAACTTATTATAATAAGTTCATTATAATAGTATCGTTATGAAGCTCGTGAACAAATTTATTATAATACATTCATTTATTATTAAATAATATAATTTAACTTAACTTTTAATATAAATATCAGTATTACATACTTATAATTTAATTTATTAGGTAAATATAATATTTAAGAGTGTTATGTAAAATACTAATTAATATAAAGTAAGTATAGTATTAATTTAAATTAGTACTAAAGTAAATATATTTTAAATTATTAAGTGTAATAAAAAAATTACATAGTGATTTAAACATGTTACATCTGATAAAAACAATTAATGGTGATGACAAAATTTTATAATTTTATTGTTAAATTAGTATCAATATTAAGTAAAGTATAATATAAATTATTAAATATATTAAAAAGTATAATAATTTTGATGTAAATTAATATTAGTATAACAAATGACGTATGTAGTTGGAAGTAATTTGTATATACATGAGAAAATTATGTTGTTTTAATGCAAAGTATTATTAGTATAAAGTATAATATTAAATATAATATATAATATTAATATGGTGTTAAACAAATTCAATTAAATTATTAACTCTAAAAAAATTGCATATTCATAATAATTAAATTATTGAGTATTCATGTAAATTAATATTAATATTAAGTATTAATGTTAAGCAAATATCATTTTAATTATAACTCGTACATTGACTCTAAAATAAGTTCATCTAATATTAATTATAACAATAATATTAGTATAATAAATTAATATCAAGTAAATAAAATTTAATTATTAAATAAATAATTACTAATTTAGCAATATATATATATAGATATATATATATATATATATATATATATATATATAATAAAAACTATAATTATTTTAATGTTAAATCAATTGATTTATATCACAACCCAAATCGGGAAGTTATGACCGGTGTTAGGAAATGATAATTCTTTCGAATCTGGAACCTATAGCAAACCTTAAAATAAAAACACATGCAAACATATCACAAAAATACATCAAAATTAAAACTTTAATTAATATAAAATGAATCCTTATAACATAATAAAATATGTTCATACAAATCTTCAAATACAAAGTCTCTATCTAATACAATGCAATTACTACCACAAATTTAAGTTTTAAATTTCAATTTAATTTTAATACCTTAATATAATAAAATAATAACACTTGAATTTCATTTAATTTCACAAAATAACCATAATAAGTTTTATAAATTAATAAATTATTTATTAACACTATAAATCCCCAAAATTAATTTAATAATTTATAAAATTTGGGTTATAACAATCTTCCCCCCTTATAAAAATTTATCCTCGAATTTCAGATAAAAAGAATAGAAAATAAGAATTCATCGAGGAAAAAGGTAAGGGTAGGCCACCCACATCTCAGCCTTTGTCTCCCACATGTGTTCCTCTACGTTTTTACTCCTCTACAACACCTTAACCATCGAGATCTGCTTCAAATGCAACTGATGAACTTGATAATCCACTATCGCAATTGGCTCTTTCTAGTATGTTAGGTCTTCATTCACTTCCACACTCTCGAGTTGTAACACGTGCAAAGGGTCCGAAATGTACTGCCTTAGCATCGAGACATAGAACCTTGAATGCACTTGAGACAAATTCGGAGGCAAAGCCAATCGATATGTAACCATGCCCACTCTCTCCAAAATCTCGAACAGTCTAATATATATCGATGCTCTAACTTCCCTTTCTTGCCAAATCTCATCACACCCTTCATTGTTGACACCTTCAAAAACATATAATCCCCAACCTGAAACTCCACATCCTTACACTTCGGATCCACATAGCTCTTCTATCTACTAGTTGCAGTTTCTAATCTTCTTTTGATCAAAACAACTTTCTCAGCTGCATCCTGGATAATCTCAAGTTCAATCAACTCCTTCACTCCAATCTCATCCCAACACAAAGCGAATCTACACTTCCTTCCATACAGAGCTTCATATAGTGCCATTTCAATATTGCTATGGTAGCTGTTATTATAAGCAAACTCTACCAGTGGCAGATGATCATCCTAACTGTCACGACCCAAAACAGGGGCCATGACCGGCGCTAGGGAACGAGAATTCTTTTGAATCCGGAACCCGTAGCAAGCCTAAAAAAAATAAATACATGCAATACTAATAATAACATAATTAAGTAAAATACTGTTGCAGCGGAATAAAATCATAAATATAAAAATAATAATCCACCACGGGATTTAAATCAAATCCATATCTCATATATAAATAAATCCTTTAATACAAGTTTCAGTTCAAATATTTAAAGTACATATTTCACACAAATATAATACATAAAACCCACAAACTTATTTATAACTACTACAATGTCTAGATTATAAAAATAAAACTCAAGTTAACAGTTTACACAGAGAAGCCGTGGCGGAAGAAATCCGGCGTATAGGCCTACTATTGAGGTCTGAAGATGATGACTCTCCTGAAAATAGTCAACGGAGGGGAGTCAGACCTCATTGAGTGAATTACTATAATATATATACATGCATACTAAATGACAATGCACACAGTCAATAGTATATATATAATAAGCATATATACAAGCAAATACACACAAATGCAATAAAATCATTTTATATTTTTTTATTGAAAATCACAGTTCATGAAGGATCAAATAGAACCCTAGAAAAATCGCAACCTCAAAATAGTGTTAGACAACACTCTAGCCGTACAGGCTCACTTATTCCAATATATATTCACTTATTCCATTTGGACAGTAGACTGGCCCCAAGACACTAATTCAATCGAGCTCCAGCAGTCTGACTGTCAGTGTGATTGGCCCCGAGACACTTGGTCAACCGAGCTCCAGCAGTCTGACTGTCAGTGTGATTGGCCCCGAGACACTTGGTCAACCGAGCTCCAGCAGTCTGACTGTCAGTGTGATTGGTCTCGAGACACTTGGTCAACCAAGCTCCAGCAATCACACTCCCACATCATATCATACATCAGACAAATCAAATCCAATTAATATCCTCAAATTGGTTAGTAATATAGCCTAAATGCTATAAGCGTACCGGTACGTACTCGGTCCTAGTGCTGCCCACTAGGTAGCACGTTCTATTGATATCGTTCATTAAAATATAAAGCATACATTCATAAAAGTAAATGATACATGAATTGAATAAAATAGCAACATAAACCATATATATACTAAAAAATATACCAAAAGTAAACCAGGTATATTTCGAGTATATATACGTCAAATAAACATTTTGAACATAAATGTCTATAAAGCATGCATATAATTCAAAATATATCAAAAATAAACTAAAAATAAACTTAAGTACTGATTAAATTATTTATGCATATTTAATCCAAATAATACATTTCTAATCATGCACCCTAAAGCATATATATATATATATAATAGTAACTCACACTTAGTGCGCTCCTCGAGATGGATCCGACGGGCCTGGTCCACTAGGCCTTGATCTCGGCGCAACTAAACATACAAAAATAGCAGACGTCAAAATAAACCTAACAGAAAATCCTAGAAACTCGATCTAGAATATTAAACACAGAATTAGAATTAGGGTTCGATCGGACATCACGTTTTATGAGAATTCTACCAAAAATTTGGCAGAACCTCCCCTGTTAAAACGGACATATCTCTACTCAAAGAGTAGAGCCGGACCTGCAAAGAAACACACTTCGAAAAATAGACACAGAAACACATCCACAAACCCCTCAGTCGGACTCCAAACTACAGTTTACCGAACCGGGGGTCCACAATTCACAAAATAATATAGAAATACCAAAAATACCCTTATATCAGAGAAATACATTTAATAAGTAGAAATTACATAATTAACCCTAAAACACAATAAAAACCGATTAAAAACTCATTTATTTAGAAAAATCGTATATTATATATATAATTTAAAAATAATTCACGAAAAATAGTTTTAATTAATTAAAAATACTAAATAATTTTTAGAAATCATTTTTATACCTTAAATAGCTATTAAAACCAATTTAATTACATTTTTAGTCAATTTAGGATAAAATTACCAAAATGCCCCTATATATATAAATATACTAAAATTACTCAAAAAATTCACCAAAAATAATATAATTGCACAAAATTTTTTTTCTCAACATATTTATCAATAATATCAATAAATAAACTTAATTAACCAATTAATTTCAATTAAAAACACAATTAACCCTATTTTCTCAAAATTACATAAAACTAATTTAAATTCAAAATAAATACATAGAAATTCATAAAAATTCCAAATAAATTTCTATAATTCATTTCAACACCTATAATTTACCATAAAACACAATTTCATAATTTAATTAATTAATTTTCGAAAATTAGAAAATAATAATAAAATATTCAAAAATACCCAAAAATCAAAATAATTCCCAAAAAATGCTACAAAAAATTCACACATGTAGATTAAGCTAAGGGGAACAATATTTGTGAAGGAATTTTCCATGAATCAATCAATTCAAAGTTCAAAAAAATCAAGAACCCTAAAATGGCCGAAGTTACCAAAATTGAAAACCTAAGCAAATCAAGACCATTTTAAGTGAACAAAGCTTGGAATCACACTCACTGGAGCTCAAGGAGAAGAAAGAGACCAGCGGTGGTTTGTCGAAAATGGTGGCCGAAAACGCCGTGAACGATGGTGAGAATGAATTTCGGCTTTCCGACGATATCAAACTCCCCCGACGCTGGAAATGGACTTCGCTGGCGGCGGAATAGCTGGAGGCACACGCGATGAGAAAACAGGATGGCAGGCGGTGGAACAGTGATGGGGGCGATCGGGAATGAGGGAGGAGGATGAATGGCAAAACTGTAATTAAATCAAACTTTATTTTTTTGTTTAATATTAAATTGTATATGTATATATACATACTTTTACACTATGTATTAAAATAATATAAACTCACACACATTAAATATACACCACACACATATAATTTAATATTTTTAATAATTTATACACTAAAAATAATTAAATAATATTAAAACTAATTAATAAATAGTAAAATATTAGGGTAAGTTAATTAAACTCTAGTTAAATGAATAAATACACATATATATTTTATTTAGTATTTTAAAAATATATATGAGTTCATGCAAGTCTGTAAAATTGTTTAAAATAATTAATAATAAATAATTTACGTGTCAATTTCCCAAAAATGCAAGTCCTAGGAAAATTTAGCTAAAGTGCTTAAAATAATATAAAACAATTAAAATCAATTTTAATTAAATAGCAATTTATGAAATATCATAAATATATACAAAAAATTATTAACACTGCATATCCCGATGCAATATTAAAATATTTAAAACACCGGGATATTACAGTCTTCCCCCCTTATAAGAATTCGTCCCCGAATTCCAAAAAGAAAATGATCACAAGATCAAGAAGGGAAGAGATACGGGTAAGAAGCTCACATCTCAGCTTCAGTCTCCCACGTATGCTCCTCAACTCTGTTGCTACGCCACAGAACCTTGACCATCGGAATCTGCTTCGACCGTAACTATCGAACTTGATAGTCACCGATTACTACAAGTTCTTCATGAACGTCAGATCTTCACTCACTTATACACTGTCGGGCTGAACACATGTGAAGGGTCTGAGATATACTTCCTCAGCATCGAGATATGAAATACTGGATGCACCTGTGACATACTCGGAGGCAAATCCAACCGATATGCAACAGTGCCAACTCTCTCCAGAATCTCAAATGGTCCGATATATCTCAGTGCTAACTTACCCTTCCTGCCAAATCTCATCACCCCTTCATCGGAGATACCTTCAGAAAAACAAAATCTCCAACCTAAAACTCCACATCTCTGTGCCTAGGTCCGTATAGCTCTTATGCCTGCTAATTGTGATCTCTAATCTGCGCTTAATCACGGTGACTTTCTCTGCAGCATCCTGAACCATCTCAGGTCCAATCAAAGCTCTTTCACCAATCTCATCCCAACTCATAGGGGGATCTACACTTCCTTCCATATAACGCCTCATATGGTGCCATGCCAATACTACTATGGTAGCTGTTATTATATGCAAACTCTACGAGTGGCAAATGATCATCCCAGCTACCTCCCAAATCCAGGACACACATCCTCAATATATCTTCTAGTGTCTAGATCGTCCTCTCAGACTGACCATCTGTCTGAGGATGAAAAGCAGTAACTCGAAGTCTAACCTAGTGCCCATCGCTTCCTGCATCTTCTACCAAAAACGAGACATAAACACTAAACCTCTGTTTGATACAATGGACACAGGTACTCCATGAAGGCACACAATATGCTTCACATATAGCTTCGCCAATCTAGCTACAGAATAGGTGGCTTTCACAGGCAAGAAATGTGTAGACTTCATTAACCTGTCTACAATCACCCAGATGGAATTGTATCCATCCTTAGAACGAGGCAAACCTACCACAAAATCCATAGCTATCCTTTCCCACTTCCACTCGGGAATAGGAAGAGGCTGAAGCTTCCCAGAAGGCTTCTGATGCTCAGTTTTCACTTGCTGACATGTCAGGCACTTAGCAACATAATCAGCGACATCCTTCTTCAATCCATCCCACCAGTATAAGTCTCTGATACTGTGGTACATCTTAGTGACACCTGGATGTACACTATAGGTTGTAGAATGTGCTTCCTCTAGGATCTCTTCTCTCAAATCATCCACATCAGGAACACACAATCTACCACTGATCCGATAACACACCATCATTATCAAGTGTGGAAATTAGTGAACTTCCCTACTTTGACATTCTCTGCAAGCTCTTCTAGAATAGGATCTCGACTCTGAGCTGCTTTAATCCTATCCCTCAGTAAGATAGCACCTTAAATTGAGCTAGCAATCCACCTGACCTACTGATCTTCATCATCAAACCTTGATCCACCATCAGATGAAACTCCTGGGATCAACGGTCTCCTCTCAACACTGATGTGAGCAAGATTGCCTGAGGACTTTCTACTCAAGGCATCTGCTACCACATTAGCCTTACCCGGGATGATATAATATCTCACAATCATAATCTTTCAACAGTTTCAACCATCTCCTCTGCCTCAGATTCAGATCTCGCTACTGGAAAATGTACTTAAGGCTCTTGTTATCAGTAATATCTCACAAGTCACCCCGTACAAATAATGTCTCCAAATCTTTAAAGCAAAGATCACTGCAGCTATCTCAAGGTCATGTGTAGGATAGTTCTGCTCATGCTTCTTCAACTGCCTTGAAGCATAGGCTATCACCCTACCATTTTGCATCAACACATAACCAAGGCCAACTCTAGAGGCATCACAATAAATTGTGAACTTGTCCACACTATTAGGCAAAGCTAACACTAGTGTTAATGGTCAATTTCTCCTTTAACAACTAGAAACTATTCTCACAAGCTTATGACCACTCGAATCTAACATTCTTTTGAGTCAAGTGAGTCATAGGGGCTGCAATTCTAGAAAAATCCTGCACAAATCGCCTATAATACCCGGCTAAACCCAGAAAATTTTGAATCTCAATAACAGAAGTTGGTCCAGGCCACTCAAACATTGCTTCAATCTTCTGTGGATTAACCTGGATACCTTCTTTAGACACTACGTGTCCAAGAAAAAGAAACACTCTCCATCCAGAAATCACACTTCGAGAATTTAGCATAAAGCTGATGATCTCTCAGTGTCTGTAGTACAATCCTCAAGTGATATACATGCTCCTCCATACTCCTCGAATAAACTAGTATATCATCAATAAAGACTACCACAAACTGATCCACATATGGTCTGAATACCCTGTTCATCAGGTCCATAAAAGCTGCTGGTGCATTAGTCAAACCAAAAGACATCACCAGAAACTCATAATGGCCATATCGCATGCAGAATGCCGTCTTAGGAACATCGGCTTCACTAATCCATAGCTGATGATAACCCGACCTTAAGTCAATCTTAGAAAAGAAATGTGCACCCTGTAGCTGATCAAATAAGTCATCTATCCTCGGGAAGAGGGATACTTGTTCTTCACTGTCACCTTATTCAGCTCTCTGTAGTTAATGCACAGTCTCAGGGTACCATCCTTCTTCTTCACAAACAGGACTGGTGCACCCCAAGGAGAAACATTAGGTCCTAATGAAACCCTTATTCAACAACTCTTGCAACTGCTCCTTCAACTCTTTCAACTCTGTAGGAGCCATTCTGTAGGGGTGGCATAGATATAGGAGTAGTACCTGGAACACATCTATACAGAACTCAATCTCTCTAGAGGGTGGTAGACCTGGCAACTCCCTCAGGAAAAACATCAGAAAACTCATAAGCAACAGGAACATCCGTGAGTGACAACTTCTCCACTGAAGTATCCCTGACTAATGCCAAATATCCCTGACAACCTTTTCTCAACAACTTCCTAGCCATAATAGCAGAAATAAGATTCTGAGGTGCTGAAATCCTATCACCCACAAATTTAAAATCTTCTTCATCAGGAATTCTGAACGTCACCTCTTTATTCCTACAATCTACCACGACATAGTGCTGAGATAACTAGTCCATTCCCAAAATAACATCAAACTCCATCACATCCAACATGATCAAATCAGTGGGTAATTCTTTATCTCCCATGAGAACTGGATAACCAGAAAGAATAATATCGGTGTCTAAGGAATCGCTCAGAGGAGTGGCAACGATAATATACCAACAAGACTTAGAAGTAAAAATGGGAGAAACAAACGAATGCATGGCACCCAGATCAAACAAAACCCATGCATCCAGGTAACAGACAGAAACAATACCTGCCATGACTACATTGGATGCTTGAGCATTTTGCTGAGTAAGGTGGAAGAGTTTGGCCTGTCCTCAACCTCCTTGTTGACTGGTAGAAGCCTGGCCAACACCTTTGGCACCTCCTCGAGCACCTCTACCACGACCCTGCTGTGGAACAAGCTGAGTGGAACTCTGATGCTGGGCTGGGGGTAGCTAAAATGGTACGGGTGCAGCACTAGCAATCGACTGGTATGGAAATCGCGAAATCTACGGCTGCTGATACCCGGAGTAAGGACACGATCTAGCAAAATGTCCTGTCTGCCTGCATCTGAAGCATGTCAGTGGTGTCAGATAACACGGTCCCTGATGGACTCTACCACAGGTTTGGCATACACTAGCAGCTGATCTAGAACTGCGACCACTGCTGCTGCTCAAAGCACCAGACCCAAATCTGAATGGTCTACGCTGACCTCCATGGCCATGTCTACTGCTCCGATGCACTCGTTGCTGCTGCCTCTGACTCTGCTGAGTCGGACCTCGCTGCTGACTACTCGAACTAACATGAAAACTCGAGTACAGTGTAGTCTGCAATCCACTCGACTAAACTCCCAGCTGGTAAAAATCAAGCATCGCTCCCTGCCTAACTAGCCTCAGCTCAATCTCCTTGGCCAACTCAATCACAGACTCGAGAGTAAGGCCTGCTGTAGGCATACCAGCAAATGTTGAACCCAATCCGGTGACATAGGTAGTGACTGCGAAATACTGGTCTCGCATCAGATCCTCTGCATATCTACCCAGTCGAAGAAACTCTCGGGTGTACTCCTCTACTGATCGATCACCGCGAGAAATGCTGGTCAATCGGAGATGATAACTCATACGGAGAGGCTCTGGACAGAATCTCCTCATAAACCGCTCTCGAAACTGAGCCCAGGTCATCGCCATCATATAGGGCTGGATCATCTGAATAAACCAGTCTAGAGCTGGTCCCTCAACAGACAACTCGACTATCATGATCCGTTGGTACTCGGTATGAGCAGTCCAAGTCCGAGTCTCAATCGCATGCAGAAAGTCTAGTGGATCGGAAGTCCCATCAAACGTAATCCTGCCAACTCTGACATAGAACAAAGTTGCCTCAGGGTCAGACATACCCTACTGATAGGCAGGCTGAACAGGCTGAACAACTGGAAGTACAAGAACATCAAATTCAGGCTCAACAGGCTCCTCATCCTGTAACTCTCTCTACCTATGGCGACCTGCCGCTCCTCGAGGTCTACCTCTACCACGACCTCTACGTCTAACTGGCTGCTCAGGAGGTAAAACCTCATCCTAAAAAGACTCGTCATCCTCAGCCTCAACGACCGGTGGAGCGACACGTGTCTGCCTCCTCATTCTGAAAAGACAACAGAATGATTCAGACAAAATAGACAATGGAGGAATAACGCAGAAAACTAAAGCAAGGAATACTTATCAAGACATACTCGAGCCTAATTCACTGTAGTAGTTTAACAGAAAACACAACTCTGAAAACTAGGGCCACAACTCACTTAACTAAGCCTTGACACAGAACTCCGCTCTGATACCAACTTTGTCACGACCCAAAACAGGGGCCATGACCGGCGCTAGGGAACGGGAATTCTTTCGAATCCGGAACCCGTAGTAAGCCTAAAAAAAATAAATACATGCAATACTAATAATAACATAATTAAGTAAAATATTGTGTAGCGGAATAAAATCATAAATATAAAAATAATAATCCACCACGGGATTTAAATCAAATCCATATCTCATATATAAATAAATCCTTTAATACAAGTTTCAGTTCAAATATTTAAAGTACATATGTCACATAAATATAATACATAAAACCCATAAACTTATTTACAACTACTGCGGTGTCTAGATTATAAAAATAAAACTTAAGTTAACAGTTTACATAGAGAAGCCGGGGCGAAAGAAATCCGGTATACAGGCATGCTACTGAGGTCTGAAGACGATGACTCTCCTGAAAATAGTCAACGGAGGGGAGTCAGACCTCACTAAGTGAATTACTATAATATATATACATGCATACTAAATGACAATGCACACAATCAATAGTATATATATAATAAGCATATATACAAGCAAATACACACAGATGCAATAAAATCATTTTATATTTTTTTATTGAAAATCACAATTCATGAAGGATCAAATAGAACCCTATAAAAATCGCAACCTCAAAACAGTGTTAGACAACACTCTAGCCATATAGGCTCACTTATTCCAATATATATTCACTTGTTCCATTTGGACAGTAGACTGGCCCCGAGACACTAAGTCAACCAAGCTCCAACAGTCTGACTGTCAATGTGATTGGCCCCGAGACACTTGGTCAACCGAGCTGCAGCAATCACACTCCCACATCATATCATACATAAGACAAATCAAATCCAATTAATATCCTCAAACTGGTTAGTAATATAGCCTAAATGCTATAAGCGTATCGATACGTACTCGGTCCTAATGCTGCCCACTAGGTAGCACGTTCTATTGATATCCTTCATTAAAATATAAAGCATACATTCATAAAAGTAAATGATGCATGAATTGAATAAAATAGCAACATAAACCATATATATACTAAAAATATACCAACAGTAAACCAGGTATATTTCGAGTATATATACGTCAAATAAATCCAATTAAATCGTAAAATAAACTAAATATATATTTAAAAACATTTTGAACATAAATGTCTAATAAAGCATGCATATAATTCAAAATATATCAAAAATAAACTAAAAATAAACTTAAGTACTGATTAAATTATTTATGCATATTTAATCCAAATAAAACATATATTTCTAAATCATGCACCCTAAAGCATATATATATATAATAGTAACTCACACTTAGTGCGCTCCTCGAGATGGGTTCGACGGGCCTGGTCCACTAGGCCTTGATCTCGGTGCAACTAAACATACAAAAATAGCAGAATCAAAATAAACCTAATAGAAAATCCTAGAAACTCGATTTAGAATATTAGACACAAAATCAGAATTAGGGTTCGACCAGACATCACGTTTTATGAGAATTCTACCGAAAATTAGACAGAACCTCCCCTGTAAAACGGACATCTCTCTACTCAAAGAGTAGAGCCGGCCCTGCAAAGAAACACACTTCAAAAAATAGACACAGAAACACATTCATAACCCCTCAGTCGGACTCCAAACTATAATTTACCGACCGGGGTCCACAATTCACAAAACAATATAGAAATACCAAAAATACCCTTATATCATAGAAATACATTTAATAAGTAGAAATTACATAATTAACCCTAAAACACAATAAAAACCGATAAAACTCATTTATTTAGAAAAATCATATATTATATATATAATTTGAAAATAATTCACGAAAAATAGTTTTAATTAATTAAAAATACTAAATAATTTGTAGAAATCATTTTTATACCTTAAATAGCTATTAAAACCAATTTAATTACATTTTTAGTCATTTAGGGTAAAATTACCAAAATGCCCCCTATATATATAAATATACTAAAATTACTCAAAAAATTCACCAAAAATAATATAATTGCAAAAAATTTATTTTCTCAACATATTTATCAATAATATCAATAAATAAACTCAATTAACCAATTAATTTCAATTAAAAACACAATTAACCCTATTTTCTCAAAATTACATAAACTAATTAAATTCAAAATAAATACATAGAAATTCATAAAAATTCCAAATAAATTTCTATAATTAATTTAAACACCTATAATTACCATAAAACACAATTTCATAATTTAATTAATTAATTTTCGAAAATTAGAAAATAATAATAAAATATTCAAAAATCAAAATAATTCCCAAAAATCCTAAAAAAATTCACACATATAGATTAAGCTAATGGGAACAACATTTGTGAAGGAATTTTCCATGAATCAATCAATTCAAAGTTCAAAAAAATCAAGAACCCTAAAATGGCTGAATTACCAAAATCGAAACCTAAGCAAATCAAGACCATTTTAAGTGAAACAAAGCTTGGAATCACACTCACCGGAGCTCAAGGAGAAGAAAGAGACTGGTAGTGTCGAAAATGGTGGCCGGAAACGCCGTGAACGATGGTGAGAATGAATTTCGGCTTTCCGGCGATATCAAGCTCCTCCGATGCAGGAAATGGACTCTGTTGGCGGTGGAACAGCTGGAGGAAGGAGGTGGCACGCCAGGAGGCACATCGACGGTGAGAAAATAGGATGGTAGGCGGTGGAACGGTGATGGGGGCGATCGGGAATGAGGGAGGAGGATGAATGGCAAAATCGTAATTAAATCAAACTTTATTTTTTTGTTTAATATTAAATGTATATGTATATATATATACTTTTACACTATGTATTAAAATAATATAAACTCACACACATTAAATATACACTACACACATATAATTTAATATTTTTAATAATTTATACACTAAAAATAATTAAATAATATTAAAACTAATTAATAAATAGTAAAATATTATAGTAATTAATTAAACTCAAGTTAAATGAATAAATACACATATATACGTTATTTAGTATTTTAAAAATATATATGAGTTCATGCAAGTCCGTAAAATTGTTTAACATAATTAATAATAAATAATTTACGTGTCAATTTTCCCGAAAATGTAAGTCCCGGGAAAATTTTACGTAAAGTGCTTAAAATAATATAAAACAATTAAAATCAATTTTAATTAAATAGCAACTCATGAAATATCATAAATATATACAAAAATTATTAACACTGCATATCCCGATGCAGTATTAAAATATTTAAAAACACGGGATATTACACTAACTACCTCCAAGATCCATTACACACACTCTTAACATATCCTCAAGTGTCTGGATCATCCTCTCAGATTGACCATCCATCTAAGGGTGAAAAGCAATACTGAAATCAAGCCCGGTGCCCATTACTTCCTATAACTTCTGCTAAAATTGAGAGGTAAACACTAAACCTCTATCAAATACAATGGAAATAGGCACTCTATGAAGGCACACCATATGCTTAACATACAGCTTAGCCAACTTGGCTATAGAAAAATCAACTTTAACTGGTAAGAAGTTAGCTAATTTGGTTAACCTGTCCACAATCATCCAGATTGAATCATATCCATCCTTTGAATGAGGTAACCCAGTTACAAAATCTATAGCAATTCTCTCCCATTTTCACTTAAGAATAGGAAGAGGCTAAAGCTTTCCAGAAGGCTTATGATGCTCAACTTTCACCTACTGACAAGTCCAGCATTTAGAAACATAATCAACTACATCCTTCTTCAATCCATCCCACCAGTACAAATCCTTAATGTCATGGTACATCTTAGTAACACTTGGATGTACACTATAAGCTGTAGATTGCGCTTCTTCTAGGATCTCTTTTCTCAAATTATCCACATCAAGAATGCATAATCTACCATTAATCCATAAAACACCTTCATTATTAAGTGTAAAATTAGTGAACTTCCCTTCATGAACATTCTTCTCAAGCTCCACCAAAATAGGATCTCGGCTCTAAGCTGCCTTAATCTTTTCCCTCAACACTGATCTAAGCTAGTAGTTCTTCTGATATGCTTATCTTCATCATTAAACCTTGATCCACTAACTCGTGAAACTCTTGGATCAGAGGTCTCTTTTCCACACTAATATGAGTATGACTACCCGAGGACTTCCTACTTAAAGCATGTACTATCACATTTGCCTTGTATGGATAGTATAGGATATCATAATCATAATCCTTCAGGAGTTCTAACCAGCTTCTTTACCTCAAGTTCATATCTCTCTATTGGAAATTGTACTTTAAACTCTTATGATCTGTGAAAATCTCACAAGTCACTCTGTACAAATAATGTCTCCAAATCTTGAGAGCAAATATCACTACTGCCATCTCTAAGTCGTGAGTAGGATAATTATGTTCATAGCTTCTTCAACTGTCTCGAAGTATAAACTAATTATGTTCATGATTCTTCATCTATCTCAAAGCATAAACTATCACCCTACCATTCTGCATCAATACACAACCTAGGCCGACTCTGGAAGCATCACAATAGGCAATGAACTTGTCTTCTCCATTTGGCAAAGTCAGAAATGGAGTTGTGGCTAACTTCTCTTTTAGTAACTAAAAACTATTCTTGTTACGACCTGAACCCAGGGGGCACGTGACTGGCATTAGGGAATGGGAAAGGTTAAAACTACTGAAACCCGAAGTAAGCCTTAAAAGAAAAATGCAGAACATTTCACCTTTAAAACATTAAAATGCCATAATTAAATCATGATGCACATTATCAAACTTATTTTTCTCAATTTAAATAAACCATACCATCATTATGCAAAAATAGAAGTAATCAATTATACAAAATAATATCTTAGTGCATAAATCTCAAATACATAATATCCAAATTAAAGTATATAGTTATACAATTCCTCTACTGTGGTACATAAATACTATTACAAGCACAAACTATATAGACCTACATAAAATAGCTAGTGAGGAAGCTACTTAGCGTAAGGAATTAGGTCTAATAGAAGACTCTTAAACTCCTAAAAAAAATAAGTTGAAGGGAGTTAGACCTCACTGAGTAAGCTAACAAAAGAAATGAATGCGGTTTGAAAATTTTCTTAAAAATAGGTTTTTATGAAAATATAATATATTTATAATTTTATTCAAATCCTTTGATATACATATAAGAAATTCATTTTTTAAAAGGTGGAATAAATTTTTAAATGCTTTTAAAACATTTCAGGATAAAAACTAGGTAGAACCCTAGTCCTCAATTCTAATAACTATACAGCTCACTTATATCCAATATTGTCGAATCCCGAGAGCAAAGCATCACCAGGATGCATAGTCGTAGTCATGTCACTTAATCCAATATCACTGTAATATCCCGTGTTTTTAAATATTTTAATACTGCATCAGGATATGCAGTGTTAATAATTTTTATATATATTTATGATATTTTCATGAGTTGTTATTTAATTAAAATTTATTTTTATTTATTTTATGTTATTTTAATCACTTTACGTAAAATTTTCCCAGGACTTGTATTTCCGGGGAAATTGACATGTAAATTATTTATTATTAATTATTTTAAATAGATTTCCATAGTTGCATGAACTCATATATATTTTTAAAGTACTAAATAACATATATATGTGTATTTATTTATTTAACTAGGGTTTAATTAATTACCCTAATATTTATTTTATTTTATTTTATTATTTATTAATTAGTTTTAATATTATTTAATTAATTTTTTTAGTGTATAAATTATTTAATATATTAAATTATATGTGTGTGGTGTATATTTAATGTGTGTGAGTTTATATTATTTTAATATATAGTGTAAAAGTATATATATATACATATACATTTATTATTTAAACAAAAAAATAAAGTTTGATTTAATTACGGTTTTACCATTCTTCCCTCTCCTTCTTCCCGATCGTCCTCCTCGCCGTTCCGCCGCCTGCCATCCCATTTTCTCACCGTCAGTGTGCCTCCTGGCATGCCACCTCCTTCCCCAGCCTTTCCCGCCACCAGCAGCTCTGTATTCCGTCGTGGTTTGGCCGGAATAAGCTCGAGAAGCTGAAACTTAAGCCATCGTTGTTCACCAGTGTTTCCGGCCACTATTTTCAACACCGCTAGTCTTTTTCCTCTCCTTGAGCTCCGGTGAGTATGATTCCAAGCTTTGTTTCACTTAAAATGGTCTAGATTTGCTTAGGTTTTGATTTTTGCAATTTGGCCATTTTAGGGTTCTTGATTTTTTTAAACTTTGAATTGATTGATTCATGAAAAATTCCTTCACAAATGTTGTTCCCCTTAGCTTAATATACATGTGTGAATTTTTGTAGAATTTTTGGAAATTATTTTGATTTTTGGGTATTTTTGAATATTTTATTATTATTTTCTAATTTTCGGAAATTAATTAATTAAATTATGAAATTGTGTTTTATGATAAATATAGGTGTTGAAATGAATTATAGAAATTTATTTGGAATTTTATGAATTTTTATGTATTTATTTTGAATTTAATTAGTTTATGTAATTTTGGAAAAATAGTGTTAATTGTGTTTTTAATTGAAATTAATTGGTTAATTGAGTTTATTTATTGATATTATTGATAAATATGTTGAGAAAATTAATTTTTTGCAATTATATTATTTTTGGTGAATTTTTGGCGTAATTTTAGTATATTTATATATATAGGGGTATTTTGGTAATTTTACCCTAAATTGACTAAAATGTAATTAAATTGGTTTTAATAGTTATTTAAGGTATAAAAATGATTTCTACAAATTATTTAGTATTTTTGAGTAATTAAAACTATTTTTTGTGAATTATTTTCAATTATATATATAATATACGATTTTTCTAAATAAAATGTGTTTTTATCAGTTTTTACTGTGTTTTAGGGTTAATTACGTAATTTCTACTCATTAAATTTATTTCTATGATATAAGGGTATTTTGGTATTTCTGTATGGTTTTGTGAATTATGGACCCCCGGTCGGTAAACTGTAGTTTGGAGTCCGATCGAGGGGTTGTGATTGTAATTCTGTGTCTATTTTTCAAAGTGTGTTTCTTTGCAGAGCCGACTCTACTCTTTGAGTAGAGAGATGTTCATTTTACAGGGGAGGTTTTGCCGGATTTTAGGTAGAATTCTCGTAAAACGTGATGTCCGGTCGAATTCTGATTTTTAATTCTGTATCTAATATTCTAGATCGAGTTTCTAGGATTTTCTGTTAGGTTTATTCTGATGTCTATTATTATTGTTTGTTTAGTTGCGCCGAGATCGAGGCCTAGTGGACCAGGCCCATCGGACCCATCTCGAGGAACACACTAAGTGTGAGTTATTATTTTATATATATATATATGCTTTAGGATGCATGATTTTAGAAATATATGTTTTATATTGATTAAATATGCATAATGATTTAATTAGTACTTAATTTTATTTTTAGGGTATTTTTGGTTTATTATTGGTATATTTTAAACTATATGCATGTTTTATGAATGAATTATGTTTAAAATGTTTTTAAGTATATTTCTAGTTTATTTTGTAATTTAATTGGATTTATTTGATGTATATATACTCGAAATATACCTGGTTTACTTTTGGTATATTTCTAGTATATATATGTGGTTATTTTATTCAATTCATGCATCATTTACTTTTATGAATGTATGTTTTATATATTAATGAAGGATATCAATAGAACGTGCTACCTAGTGGGCAGCACTAGGACCAAGTATGTACCGGTACGCTTATAGCATTTAGGCTATATTACTAACCTGTTTGAGGATATTGATTAGAATTGATTTATCTGATGTGTGATATGATTTGGGAGTGTGATTGCTGGAGCTCGGTTGACCAAGTGTCTCGGGGCCAATCACACTGACAGTCAGACTACTGGAGCTCGATTGACTTAGTGTATCGGGGCCAGTCTACTGTCTAAATGGAATAAGTGAATATATTTGGAATAAGTAAGCTTATATGGCTAGAGTGTTGTCTAACACTTTTTTTGAAGTTGCGATATTTTAGGGTTCTATTCGATCCTTCATAAACTGTGATTTTCAATAAAAATATATAAAATGATTTTATTGCATCTGTGTGTATTTGCTTGTATACATACATATTATATATACTTTTGACTGTGTGCATTGGCATTTAGTATGCATGTATATATATTATAGTAATTCACTCAGTGAGGTCTGACTCCCCTCCGTTGACTATTTTTCAGGAGAGTCATCTTCCTCAGACCTCAGTAGCAGGCCTGTATGTCAGATTTCTTATGCTCCGGCTTCTTTATGTAAACTGCTTATCTGAGTTTTATTTTATAATCTAGACACTGCAGTAGTTATGGTCGACTGTGAGATTGTTATATTATATTTGTATGAGTTATGTATTTTAAGAATTTGAACTGGATTTGTATTAAAAGAGTTTATTTATATATGAGATGAGGATTTGATTTAAATCCCGTGGTGGATTATTATTTTGATATTTATGATTTTATTCTGCTGCATAATATTTTACTTAAATGTGTTGTTATTATTTCTATTGCATGTTTTATTTTATTTTTAAGCTTGCTACGGGTTCTAGATTCGAAAGAATTCCTGTTCCCTAGTGTCGGTCATGGCCCTTGTTTTGGGTTATGACAATCACTAGCAGTGTTCATCGGCCCCAGTATAAATCAATCCAACTAAATATCATATTAGTAGCAGTGTCCAAGAGCAAAGCATCACCAGATCTTTGGCCCCAATAATATAATCAATGCAACCCAATATTTTATCAGCGCACACACTGTCACAACCCAAAACAGGGGCCATTACCGGCGCTAGGGAACGGGAATTCTTTCGAATCCGGAACCCATAGCAAGCCAAAAAAAAAGAAAATAAAATATGCAATAATAATAATAACAACACTTAATGCAGCGGAAATAAAATCATAAATATCAAAATAATAATCCATATCTCATATATAGATAAATCCTTTGATAAAAGTTTCAGTTCAAATTCTTAAAATACATAACTCACATAAATATAATACATAAAACCCACAATTTATTTACAACTACTACAGTGTCTAGATTATAAAAATAAAACTGAAGACTCAGATAAGCAGTTTACATAAAGAAGCCGGGGCGGAAGAAATCCGGCGTACAGGCCTGCTACTGAGGTGTCACGACCCAAACTAGGAGTCATGACCGGCGCTAGGGAACGGGAATTCTTTCGAATCCGGAACCCGTAGCAAGCCTTAGAAAATAAAATCATACAATAATTATATACAAGTACGACCAAATTAAAAATTTACTGAATCAATATATAAAATAAATACTCCAAATCCTTTTATAAATGAATACATATTCGTACAATGTTCAAATACAAATTCTCAGAGTATTTAATATCCAAACAAAATAATACACTTCCAATATAATGACACTACTACTGCAGTTTCTAGAATACAATTCAAAGTTCAGAATATACATTTGCATAAAACAGCCGGGACTGAAGAACACCGGCGAGGAACTCTACAACTAAGGTCTGACGATATGGAATCTCCTGAAAAAAAATAATTGAGGGGGATCAGACCTCACTGAGTGATTTATTATACTATATATACACGCAAACTAAACCATAACAATCATGCATTCTTATATATATATGTATATACACACATTTCACACGAATGTCAAACTTTGCTTTTATAAATATACTAAATGTAGAAAACGATTATTTTAATTCATGAAGGATCCATAGAACCCTAAATAATAACAACCTCAAACAATCCCATCATCACTCTAGCCATACAGGCTCACTTGATTCCAAATAGAACACTTATTCCAATTTGGACAGCAGACTGGCCCCGAGACACTAAGTCGACCGAGCTCCAGCAGTCTGGCTATCAGTGTGATTGGCCCCGAGACACTTGGTCAACCGAGCTCCAACAATCACACTATCCATCACCTCACATCTCAATCAACCCAATAGATCATTCAATTCACTTATGGACAGTAGACTGGCCCCGAGACACTAAGTCAACCGAGCTCCAGCAGTCTGACTGTCAGTGTGATTGGCCCCGAGACACTTAGTCAACCGAGCTCCAGCAATCACACTATCTAACATACCATTAATCTTAGTCAAATCAATTAAATCAATTATAATCACCAAATTTTAACTCTCACTCAATCCTTATCTATCGTACCGGTACGTACACGGTCCTAGTGCTGCCCACTAGGAAGCACGTTCTATTGATATCCTTCACTTCGAATAAATCATTCATTCGAAAAATAATTAATGTAGAACAATATTCATAATAGTAAAACCAACCATATATATATATACTAAAAATATACCTAAAATATACCCAGTATATTTCAGGTATATATATATATATATATAGTCAAATAAAATATGAAATAAACTAAAGATAAATCATTAATATAGTTAAAAACAATTTAAATGAGTAACAATAATATAACATGCATTATCTTAAAAATATACTTAAATATGCAAAAGATATACCCTAAGTACTCAAATCATTTTAAT